>JAEIIH010012314.1:0-11798 GCA_018904745.1 Drosophila orosa
AAGTCAAGTTTAATTCAAGGTATATCATTTGTTATACGAATTTCCTCAGTAAAATAACCTATAACAAACATTTAATATAGATTACCAAAGATTTAGCCACCTTTATTCTCAATTATAAGCTTAATACACATCCAAAATACTATAGTATTTCCCCAGAAAGAGCATTGAACAAAGTTCAATGCAATTGCAGCATCGTAAATGTCGAATATTGGAATTTTCCCCTGCTGATGCGACAGGAAGTGAGGTTCGTTTAGCTGTCCTCGCTTGATGTTTGTGGATTTAAGCAAGAAAAATCGACTTACAACCGAAAGTGACTGAGGGAAGCTGAAGGGGGGAACTGGCCTGGCCTGGCCTGGCTTGGCCTGAGGGTTGTGAAATCACAGCAGCCGAAAAACGGCTCCCTCCTTTTTATTGGGGGCGTCCGAGTAATTGAGCTTCCTTGTATGCAGGGATATTGCTTTCCTGTGGCAGCTTGCTTGCAGCACTTTGTGGCGGCAATGTTGAGAGAGAGCAGCAGGCAGGCGCTCGATAAACACGTTGCGCAAAGAAATCGTTGCATAAATTAAGCCTTAATATTCTCCTGACCCCCATCGATGCCTGAGCAAACGGTGATAGCGGAGAAATGAGAATGCCAAGAATTACTCCATACTGCCGGGAGTTTGCTATGTCAGACATCGAACTTCGCTCGAACTCCTAATCGGGGAATCGGGAATCCTTCAATTTCTCAACTCCGACAAATGAATATTTAAGGCCAAGCAGGCGGCCGATGGTCAGTGCCAAGTGGCAAGTGCCCCGTGTCCAGTGTCCATTGCCAATTGCCAAGTGGCAAGTGGAAAGATTTACGAGCTGCCCAGGGGCTGCCTTTCTCTTGCCTCTGTTTTTGCCTTTCTTCCAGCTTCTTGGTCTTTCTCTTTTTGGCCAAAGCCAGACAACCTTGGCAAATTGACTTTTGCCTTTGGCCTGGATTTAACTGCGTAAACGTCTCTTGTCTCCGTCTCTGACCCAAGTTTGTGTACACTTGGAAAAAAGAGGTCCTTAGGCAAGGTCTTGCTTTCACTTTGCCAAATTGTCAAAATAGTTAAATATTAAGTTACTACAAAAATTCTGCCATCTTCAAAGAGTTCAAATATAGCTTTATTTCTTACAATATTCCTATTTAAAATATGAATATTTTAACCTTAATTTAATATATATTTTAACAAAGGAAAATCTTTTTTGCCAAACTAAATAAATTCTATATTCTGCTTTGCTCTTCTAAAAAAGGGATATCCCCTATTTTATTACTGTTCTGTTCAGCACTTTTCCCTTTCCCTTTGTTTGCCTTGGCACTGCTCTCATATTTTCCCCATTTCCCCAGTTTTCATTTCAATTATTGTTGCCATTTTTCCTTACAAATAATGGCTCTTTCGATAAATTCAAACTCTCAGGGAAGAAGCAAAAAAAAAAAGAAAAAGGTAGCAGCAGCAGCAGCAGCGGCGGCCGAGCCTAATCAATAACCAATGCAACACTTTGCTGGCAAGGCCAAGTTATTTTAGCCGTTGCCCTGCGAACAGTTGCCAAGCCAAAAGCTCGCCGGGATGGGGACTTCCCCGAGCTAAGCCGGGCAATAAATTAACAACCTGCTGGCGGGGGCGGTTGCGGGAAAATTTGGGATTTGCTGTGGAAAAACCCGGGCAAAGCCAAACTAAATTAAAATTCTTTTTTTTTTTGTTAGACCTCAGCCAAGGGTCTTTGTCGTTATCAACAGTTATCATGGAAATGCTTTGGCAGGCTGAAATTTTTCTAACAACAAAAAAAGAGAAAACACAAAATGACGCAAAGAATTTATCAAACATCCGCTTCCGGCGAAATGGCGTTAGAGAAGAAAGCGGGAAAGTAGAGAGAGAGAGAGAGAGAGAGGGGAAAAGCCAAAGCAAATTGTTTATTGTTTCATAATTGAAGCCAAGAGGCGACTTGACCTGGTCTTCTTCTGACTGCTCCTCTCCTGGATGCTCCTCTCCTGGATGCTCCTCTTCTGACTGTTACTCTGACTGGTTACTCCCCTCCTAACTCCTCTCTTCCTTTTTAACTGGAAAAGCCTGCTGAACCTGAGCCTGTTTTTCATCGAACACAGACTTAAACACCATCAGAAGATAGGATCAATGGCGCCAAGTTGGCCTTAGAGAACTTCTGGGGAATTTCAAATCGCTCGAAAACTGCCTAAAAATATTAATTTTTGAAAAGAAGATACAAAAAAAGTAATGTTCAATGGGAAAATATATTTACTTGGAGTTTTTTCAACGTTAAAATAATATTTAAAGGTTTTTAATTACCCAGAACTTTGATATAAACCCTAAAGATGCTTTATAATAGCTAAAAAAAAAGGCTTTCAAGGCTAAAATTGATGATTTAAACAAATTAAAAAACAGAACTTATCATATAAATAAATATATAAATAAGGAAAGGCTTTCAAGGCTGATACTTGCCCGGGTAAATAGGCCTTTATTTGCATGGGATTCATCAAAGTCATGCCAGGGATTCCAGCCAAGAACTTTCACTAAGAGCAGTAGGCAACCTTCGGGCCGAGACTGTACTCAATTTCGCTGATTATGTAGAGGAGCAGCAGCTCAGTGAGATTCCTGTCCCATTAACTTTGTTTGTTAATTGCCCCAAACGCAAATAAATTCCAGCAGACACAAACAAAAAAAAAAAAAAGAGAAGAGAAATGCAAAACAAAAGCATTTTATTCTCTCTCTCTCAGGCGACCATGTAAGGGGCTCAGCTGCTGGCTTCCATATCCTGGGGCTGCCCATCAATTGCTGTCTAAGCAGCTGCCGAAATCCAGGAACCGAGAGCAGGCGGGGCAGGAGAAACAAAAACTTCATTAAGCAATGTTCAACAATAACATTCATTCTCGTTCTCACACGCAGGGGCACACGGGAGATTTATATTCGTAAAAGCTTTACACCTGTGGCGCCTGGCTTGGCTTTTCTCTGTTTCCTTTCTTTTCTTTTTTTTTAGGCATCAAATGGTTGAATTGAAAATGCTGAGCTGGCACGGGCTCCACACACACACACCACACCACACTCTCCCAGAGTGTGTGTGTGCGTGCAAACAAGCTGAAAATTCATTAAACTCGAGCAATAAATTCTTTTAATTGTTTTCGCAGGCAAAAGCAGCCTCCTCTTCATTTCATTATTTTATTTAAGCTTTTTCTTTTTTCTTATCTTTTGTTTAACAACAAACAAAATGCCCTGCTTTTCTGCCTACACTTACTTTTTCCTGGCGTTATTTTAATGTTTTACGTGATATGTTTGGCATGTCTTTGACGTGGTCGCAGCAGCACCTTTCCCTTCATTAATTCTTTTCAATTTGGCCAGGGTGAGTACTCATTAGCAGGTAACAGTCTTGGGGCCAAAAACTTTGACAGTTGCATCATTAATACTTCTTTGGGAAGTGGAGGCGGGAGAGAGAGTGTAATGAACCAAGAGCCTTGTCAAGAACTCAACTAATGGATTTCTTCTCCTTCCTTTCACTTTGCAGGTGTCTCCGGCATCGACTTGTTTCATGTTGTAATTCGAGGACTTTCGGTAAGTGTAACCCCCGCACAGAAAACAAAAAAAAAAGATAAACAACCCACAGGATAAAACAGTATTGAAATTGGGGTTTGGTTTGGCACAAACTTTGCAAGGAACCCAAACGGAAGGATAATGCCGAGATTGTCCTGCAACTGCAACAGCTACTGCCAAGTTTCGATTTAGTTTTTGGGGTCAGCCAAGGAGAGAGAGGACAGAGAACGCACAGCTCCAAAGGTTACAGTTCGAGTTGAGCCACACAAATCTCTAGGGACTCCTACTGCCACTCCCAGCTGGAGGAGATTAGCGGACAATGTTTTGAGATAAAGCGGAGGAGCAAAGTTTGTGCAGCAGCAGCACTCCTCCTCCACTGAAATGGGAATTAAACCTGGCACTCGAAAAGTCAGTCTCGTTGAAGGTGGGAATATTCAAATGGAAAAGGAGGGGGAGAAGGACGAATAATGTTAGTCCTTGGATTGCATTTCCATGTTCCTTTCAAACTGGCAAATAGTGGAAACTAATCGGCTTCCGTAAGGCAAAAGCAGGATCAGCTTGAAACCTGCATACACTTTGAATGTGGACATCCTGCTACATAATCAGATATCCTTAAGGCAACCAGACTCAAGGAAATCATTTTGAACAGCTGCTGTTTTTGTATTGAAAAGATCATCCCATTTTAATTAAGAAACCAGCTTCGTTTAGAATCAAAACAAAACCGCAATATCATTAAGAAGGACACTTTAAAGGCGTGAAGGAATACCTTGTAAGTGGATACACATCCTGACATCGAACTCATGTGTGTGTTTTGTGTGTTTCCCTCCTCGGAGAAGGAGGCTCCTGGGGAATACACAGATTAAAGTGCTACTCCAGTGTCGGTGTCACAGCTGCAGGAGAATTAGCCAGGATGTCTTAATCAGTTGACAGCCATCCAGTGCACTCCTCTTCCTCCTCTCCCTCTTTGGAACAGAGAATCCTGGACATATGCAGCACCTGGCCCGGACTTAAGTCCATGCCAATATATTAAACTTATTGTGGAATGGCACAAGGCCTTGGGCATTGCCCGGTGGCCATGCTGCACTTCCGGCTGTCGTCCTTGCGGCAACATTTGACATTTCGCAGAGCCACAGAGAGTCCTGTCCTCGGTGTGCAATCTCCTCGCTCGCTCCAGTGGTCTTCTGTGCCAGGCACATCCTCGCTCTCTCGCTCTCTCTTGCTCTCTCCATGACCCCTGCCTGACTCCATCTCCGGCTCGGGTCTGCTCTGCTCTGCTCCTTGTCGCTGTTCATTTCAGGAAATGCATTTCGTCAGCGTTGAATGAAAACGAAATTGCCAATTTCAATGGGGATAAGGAGAGGAGGGGGAGGGGGAGTGGGATAAGGAAAAGGGTAGGGTAGGTAAGGGGTAAGGAGAGCAGGCAATCTGTGAGGTTCTGGCTCAATCAGTCAGTCACTGGTCTGTGATTTTTTCACCCTTCTTCTTTATTTTTTATAGATATATTTTGCCAGGAATCGCGTCAGCTAATGTGATTTGCACGGCTGCGAAACCACACACACCCACACAGCTTTAAGGAGAGAAAAAGTGAGAGAAAATTTGGTGAAGAGAAAAGAGGGAGAGATAAGGGATAAGCCTGAACGAGTGACCCATTTCCCCACAAGCCATACAAATCACGCCCAAGATTTATTTACTTCACTCTGAACTTTAGCTCTCATTTGAGTTCCATCTCGGCAAGGGAATATATATACAGCATTTACGGGCTAATCGGGGGAAAGTCGAGGGATAAGGGAACCCCTTAAAAAAACCGCACAATCCAGAACCCTCGACAGAAATGAAATAATGCCCTCGCATCACTCCAAGCGCAATGAGATTCATCCAGCGAATTGCACAAATTTCCCTGCACAAAAGCTTCGATTGCCTGTGGACAACGAGAGGGGGTTCCAAGTGGTCCTCCTGGTTGCTCCTCCTCCTCGTTCTCCTCCTCTTTGGAGAGCCATTCCTATACCTAATAGTAGTTGCAGTCGAAAGTCCACCCTAGCGTAGTTATGAGAGCCACTGCGTAAATCAACTGCGAGCTCAGGCGAATGAAAGTCAAACAAAGAAGGGGCCTTTAGCTGGGGGAGTTACCAACCATCTCATCTCATCCCCTAAAGCACCTAACCCTCTGCACAGCTTCCTCCTTGCTATTGGCAATCCAAACAAAAGCTCGGCAGAATTATGTCAATGGCATCGTTGTCATGGTCGCACAGCTTCGTTCCCTTCCGAATTTCCGTTCTCTGCAAGATGCTTCAGCTGCTGCTCCTCCTGCCAGATGCTTCAGGTACTCCTCCTGCTCCTGCTCCTCCTTCTCCTCCTCCTTCCTGCAATGCCATTAACGCCAAGCTCCCCGCGAGATGCGTTCCTCGTTCGCCTATCAAAACCAAAATTGAATACAAAAATCTCATCAAAAATCGATTAGAGCTGAAAGTGATGGCAGGTAAGGGTATATATATATATATTTACCAGGCAGCACGCCTTGCCTTGCCGGGGAATCGTGTTAATAATCGAGCTCCCAGGCACCTGCTACTTCCTACTTGCTACTTGCTACTTGCTACTTGTTACTTGTTCCTCTGAGCCCAGGCTAGTGGATTGAATAAATAACATTGGCAAATGCAATTTGCGAAATTAAAACCGAAAGTAGTGAAAAGTTTTCAGCTTTCAGCTAACCGAAAACTCCCTTTGGACCATTGTCAGGCGCTTTATCAGTGACAGCAATCATTTCTGCGGCTTGGAAAACTTTCTCCTAACGATGCCAAACGATGAAAATGCTGAAAATGATGATGATGATGATGATGATGGGAATGGGAATGGGAATGTTGAAGGAGACTCGGTTGATGGCCAAAGGGGATGAAAGACAGAGTCTGATTGCGGGCTTCTCGAACCACATCGAATTGGAAAGCAAAGTGTTCATTTGTAAAATTAATAAAAATAGTTTTCCTTCCTAACCTTCCACTCGGGGGGGAGCTTAATGAATATGGATGAAAGTGCCGCCAAGTTCCGGCGGTCGCATTAAGTGACACAACGATGGCCACCATCGATCGAGGAGGGAGCACCTCCTACCATTCCTCCAAGTTTTCTTAAGTTTCCTCAAGTTTACCTCGAGTTTACCTCAACTTTTCCTATCCACCCTTTACTTTTTGTTTAATTTTGCGGTTGTCTGGCATTAATATCGGAATAAACCCAACAAAAGGGGTCACTTGTTTAATATTTGAAGGTCTTAATAACTAATAGTTATGTGTTGATTGCATATGGGATATGGGTGAATTATACCAAAGTGGTAAAGGATAATGTATAGAAGAATATATATGGGATATAGAAGGGGCAGAAGTAGATTTCTTTAACAACATAATATTAGTAGAACTGTTAGGAATAGTAGAAAGAAAAATTAATTGCTTTCATTTGGGCTTGTTTCGGAATTCATGATATATCCCTTCAGTTTCTTGAGATAGTTTCGAGATGCTTGGTAAAACTCGGGAACATTTTAATTTACCGATCCAACATTTTGCTATATTTAATATGACCACAAAAGGATGATAAATATGGTAATAATACCAAAACAAAGAAGCTTAATTTATGTCTAGTTTGTGCCTTGTTTACTGAGTATTCCTCAGTCGAGCTCTGTGGCTTTTCTACTTGCTTCCCCACTCACGCTTAGTTCCACAAATCCCATAAGCAATCGATTGCAGATATAGAAACCCATTATTAACACTGAAATCGGACGAATCAGAATCAGAAAAAGGTATATGGCATTCATTGATTTGTTACCCTTTGATTTGCCAGATTAAAACCAATTTAATTCGGTTCTGGGCAATGAATAAATTTTCTGGAATTATTATTAAAGATTTAAGGTTAGGGATTTTTTTACAACGTGTTGCTAAAGGAGCAGAGAAAAAGAGATCAGACTCCCCAAGGAGCAACGACTGGAATGTCTTGAGATTAGAGATGTCATCTAGGCCATGTCCAGTCGAGATGGAGGAGCCGGGGCTGTCTGGCGCTGCTGTACCCACATTCAGCATTTGGCATTGTGCTGGGACGAAGGACGAAGGACGCGAGGGCAGAGTGTGTGTTTTGTCAGTGACATGGAAATCAAGTGAAGCGATGTTGTGGGTGCGCGAGGACATTTCGCTCTGCAGAGGGGCCTGGGCTTTCGAGTGGGCGAGTGGCTGTCCCGATAAACTGTTTGCCACACTCACATGCACACACACTGGCAGGACACGTGTGTGTGTCCTCGCCCACTTCCGCCCCTCCAAAAGCTGGGGGAACACGGCAACGGAAAACAGGAAGAAAAAGAAATGAAATGGACCGAGGAGGAGGCGAGGCGAGGCGAGGCGGGGAGGGACAACTCAATTAAGCATGCACAATGCACACGAATTTAAGCCCCCGCCTCGGAGGACCCCCCTGGGAAATGCTTTCACTGCCCACCGCCTCTGCTTTTGCTGCTGCATTCGAAAAAGCTTCGAAATAAACGTACAAAAAATTGTGGAAAATATCGCAATGTATGGCCGGGCGGGCAAGCGGGCTTTGGAAACAAAAATTGTTTTATATTTGAGTCACATAAATTTCCATTGATTTTCCCCATCGTTTTGCCACCCCACCTCTCTACGCCGCAGTTCGTACGTGTCTTTGGGCGATTCTTTAAATCCTGAACACTGAATCCTTAAAAAAAAGGAGAGAAAAAAACAAGCGATACCGCAGGAGAGCAGCAGGGGTTACTTTTCCTTACTTCCTAGGAAGTTCTCTATATTCTATATATATTCCTTTCCATTTCCAATGCTTCTTTCCCAGAACTGGCAGTATAAAGTTAAGTGAACCAGCAAAATTAAAGAAATAGGTATGAAATGATGGTGAAAAGTTCACTCATGATGGAATATCGAAGCAGTAAATATTGGAGATATTTAAAAAATATTATAGAAGCTTTTCTCACTGGAAAATCTCGAAACTGTAAAATAATTCTATTCTAGAAAGGTTGCCTGCATCCTAAACTTGTATCTATTCACTCTTTTTTCTGCTACCAAAATTTCCACCCCTTCCTGGAAAAACATTTCCCCCCAACAAATGACACAGCGACAGTGGCAGAGCCATTGGAATTGGAAATAAATAAGGGGCCCGACCTATGACGCCTGTCCATATCCACCCACTCGCTTCCACTCGCTTCTACTCGCTTCCTGGGCGACCTTCTGCCCCCTTTACGGGCGTCTGCCTGCCCCGTTGTTTGTTTGCTTAATAAATGAATGTGGAAAGTGCTCTGAATATTTGTACAATGTTTTCCTTTCGCCTTTCGCCTTTCCACCTCCCCGTTTTTCCATCTTCTTCGCCTTCGGTCTTTTCCCGTTTTCTTCTGTATCTTCTGTGTATATCTTTTTATCACAATTCCTATTTTGTTTGTCATTTTGTTTTCAATATTGATTTATCGGGCCTTGTGCCTTGTGCAGGGAGTTAACCACAGAATTTGACCTTATCCAGAGGGCTTGCACGCCCTCTCTCTCTCTGGCTGGGGCTATTTATCTCCCAGCAAGCAATAAATATATTACACATCGTATAAAAGAGCATTTGCACCTGTTACACTGCCAGAAAAGCGAGTGATAAACTTAATAAAAGGCTAGAATTAGATGGAAAATCCATATACACACTGATTTCTTAACGTGTGGAGTTTTCGTCGCCGCCTTGGTGGCTTTATCAATCAATGGAAATCGATTTGTGGAGCTCAATCAACGCAGGGGCGGAACACCAGCCACCAGCACCCCGTCAGGGAAAATGAGAAAATGGGAAAGCGACACACACACAGAGAGAGAGAGATAGGGAGAGAGAGGGAGAGAGAGAGAGTGGGTAAAAGGCACAGCCCAACCCTCTTAACACTTAAGTAGGCAGCCATCTCCTCGTTGTCGTGTCATTGAACTCCGCAACGTTCTCAGTCCTCCACTCACCTCGTGTGGTGGGTGGTGGTGTCTTTGTCAGATAATTTTTGGGGTGGCCATGTCCATGTCCCTGTTTTCCCAGAAGAAAAACAGAAAGGGAAATCGGAAATGGGTAATGGTAATGGGCATATCGGGTGAAGGTGGCTCTAAAAATAAAACTTTTGCCCTTTTGCCAAACTAATTTGGCAAAAGGCCGAAGCTGAAACTAAAACTAAACCCAAAACACAAACCCAAAAACTCCAAAAGGAACCTTCAACCCGGCGAATTACGAACTGTGACTCATCGATGCCTCTCTCTCTCCGCCCCACCACTTGACTTTCTAAAAAACATAATTGAGCCCAGACCCGCCGCCGGCTTAGCGCTAAACGTTTTGCGGTCCCCCGAAACTCCCAACTGTTGCTACTGTCCCTGCCACCCATATGTGAGGGGCCACCACTGCCACCTTAATGACCCTAATCCCCCAGCTCATAAAGTATGCAATGGCTGCAGGGGCAACAGGGACACGAACACGAATCCAGGGACATGGACACGAACCCGGAGAGGGACTTAAGTTATTAAGCGCATTTAGTGGTAGATTGGAAAATACTTGGTCAGAGATTGAGTTGACTTAAAAGAGGAAGGGGAACCAGGTTCCAACTACCCTCTGGCTTCACTCTAGAGTGACGACACTCTCAGCTGCATAAATCTTGAAGGTTTCAGGTCGTGCCAACCCTTCGAGGAGTCTTCCTATACGAAAGACTAAGACTGAAGACAAGACTAAGCAAGTGTTGAGTGATTAATTACTTAATTACTTAGTTTAGTTATATTTAACCAGATTGCAGTGTAAATATACAGCTTTATCCTTCAGATTAACCACGATTTTGAATTTATAAACACTCCAAATCCCGCCAACCACGATTTTGGATTTATAAAACCCTCTAAATCACGCCATAAAATCCGCCAAGTTCGAGACTCATCCCCACCAAGACGCAGATTGTTGCAACTACATATTTTTTGGCTGCTGGCTCATGCAACGCTCATATATCTTGCCGTCAACGTCTTTATACCAGCTGTAATATAAAAATGCGTGTCCCGGGACTATATATCTATATATATATATAGTATAGCTCTCAGACTGGAAAAGCGGGTGGGAAGCCAACATTGTTGTGCATACACAATGTGCTGCTGCTTCCTTTAACTCCAACTTCAAGTCGGAGTCGTAGTAGGAGTTCTCCTCCATTTCCCTCCAAGAGGATGTGGTGGCGGTGACGTTGACATTTTGAGTGTCATTTTGTTGCTGCCACAGCCAACTTCCCACAGCCGCAGCCACAGGCAGTGCCAACTTGCCCCCAAGTCTTGGTCTTGGCCAGCCAGAATACACAGGAAACAGGGTATATTCCATGCTACTTCGTCTTCTGCAGGAGATAGTTTTGTTCTTTAAAGACTAGAATTATTTAATTATTTATTTATGTGTACAAATTTAATTCCAATTTTAATTAAACCCAGGGTTCAGTAAGGCAATGTAGTAGGTTCTGCGACCAGTCACAGCCTTCTCGGCTGTTGCCAGTTGCAAGGAGCTCTGGTTAGGGTTTGGTATGGGGAAAAGGGAGAAGAAGTAGGGACAGGGACTGTGTGTATGTGCTTGCCTTGGCACGCACTCCAGGGCTGGCTGCCGCCTACGACGTCGGCGATTGTTGCCACAGAGAGAGAGAGAGAGAGAGAGCTTGTGGCAAGCGGAAGCACATTACATACTCGGCAGCTTGACAAGAACAACAGGGAGGCAAGGACTAGGGCTGGAAGGATTGCGAGGGAGGCAGGCCTGGCGACAACAGCCGGAAACGGAAATAGAATAAAGTGGCTTTCTGGTTGATGTGTCGCTCATGCCTCATGCCACATGCCATAACTCGCCGCTGCCGGCGGCGGCGGCCAGGGCCACTCGGGCGGAGCCGCAATTTATACCAATTGTCGTCATCGTTGCCAGCATTTCATTAACTCGGCCGCGGACTTTGGACTCGGACTCGGACTTGGACACTTAGTTTCTTCGGGTTAATTACCCAGACAGCGCTCTCCATCCATCAGCGAGCCAGGACTGAGTGGAGGGAAGCTGCTAATGAAGATGTGCTCTTCGTGGCTAATGGGCAGCTGACTGATCGGGCCTAGGGATAAGGTCTAAGAAGCCCCTCAGCGGGAAAGTTCTGTGGGATAAAGAGTATGGATATGTGATATGATATTATATTAATAATAATTAAACCGGGACAAGGAAGAGGGGTTATTATTTATATATACAAAATACTAGCCACTTTAATGTCTTATCTTA
>JAEIIH010012317.1:0-14355 GCA_018904745.1 Drosophila orosa
TAATTATAATATATATAGAGAAAACAATATCGAAACTAATCAAAACACGAAACCCAAAATGGACAAAATCGATTTAACTTTTCCTCGCCCATTTCACGGACGAACTTTTACCACTTTGCATATGAGGAAGGGAAAGGCAAGTGGTGTCCGTTCAGAGCAATTTGCATGACCATCTCAGGTTTAACCATTTGCACACTAACACAATTAGATATCAGAGCTTGTCCGGAAACTCAAATCAGCTGCAAGGCACCCCAAGGTGGAGGAGCAGTCGAAAGATGTTGTTCCATGTGGCCAGGTGTGCTCACATGGCGGTGGTTGTTGGTCTTCGCCTTCGAAGCTCTCTGGCCGAAAATTGCAGCACTCCGAATGAAAGAAAACGGAAGCTTAGTAGAGCGTATCCGAGGTACGAGCAAACATGTCTGGCGATTCGGACAGGTGGCTCACTGGAACACAAACACTGGACCAGCCACACTCCGCTCCAATCCACTCTACCACTCTACTCTCTGTGGTGGTGGCTTCCTCTGCCTGTCGCTGCAATTTGCTTTTCATTCGAAATTACCAGCAAAGTCCGAAAGTAAATCTGATTTGGAGAGAGTCAGTTTGAGAAAAGTAGTCCTTACACCTTAAATAAACTGAATTTAGTTTGGAAAACCACTTAAAAATAGTATAAGCCAAGATAAGTAGTTGAAAAAATAGTTTAAAAATGACTTATATATATTTATATATATATATTTACCATTTCCTCTCTTATTTTAGTCACATTTGGAGCCATACTGGACTCGCGTTGTTATCTCGAAGGAGGAGGCTCTGCAGAAAGTTTTCTAGCCACCGAGGACCTGGCAGTGGGCTCTATAATTGGCAAACTAAGGATAAACGGAGATCCCACTGCCGAAACGGGAGATATCAACTTATCGCTGAGGGAGAAGAATGCCCCAGTAGAGATTTTGGCCGGCACTAAGGAGCTGGCCTTGTCGGTGGAACTGGACAAGGAGGGCCTGAGGGGTCCCTCATCCATCTACGTGAATGTCATCTGTATAAGGCGACACTCAACGGATCCGGTAAGCTAACAAAGTTGTAGTTTGTAGGGTAAGTTAGTAAGCTATATCACAGCAGATGCAAACCAATGAAATTTTAAGGATTCCAAGCTAAATCAAGATTAAAGCTTAAAAACTCTTTTGTAATTTATTCAATTTAAATTGAAAATCAACCCGGTAATAGGTGTGGCCCTCATCTATGTCATGTTTTGTAAAATCCAATTCTTAAATGGCAAGACGCGCATAAATTTGTGTATGATAACCGGTGGATTTGAGGACGTCTTAACCGTTATGCTTGCTATTCCAATGATGTATACGTTCCTTGGCTTTTCACCTTCATATTCGATGCCCATCAGTGTTCCGCCTGTCAGAGCAGAGTCCCTCACGTCAACCATTGCACACAATTGGTTCTCGGAATTAAATGTCAGATCAACTTGCTGCCAATGCCAGGAGCAAAACTCCGCACTGGCCGTCTGTACAACCAACTTTGTCCGAAAGCGGTATTCGTCAGCTATTGGTTCGATCTTATTAAAGGTTTCTCCCCTAAAACCCGTCATCTCCAGTCGCTGGGCGATGTGGTTCCCCTCGACCTCTCGGCCAGGCGGCAGGCAAATGGGCTGGACAAAGTCCGAGAACTCTACATCCTTCACCAGCTTGGCCAGTGCAATTTCATAGTCAAAGCCGTGGCTGTCATACTTTGGGTGCACCACCAGCTCCTCGATATCCACTGCCTGCGGAGGCGGAGCGCATTTGTTGTCGTTTTCCTCCCGACGACAATCTTCCTTTCGGATATTTCCGGTGGCCTGCCAATCGCCAAAGAGAATGAACGTGGCATCTCCAAATCCATAGGGCGTGAGCACACATCTGGCGGAGAGTATTGCATACCGTTTGTGAATCAGCACCGCCGAGCACTTCAACTCTGGGTCCGGATCACTGGAATTACCATAGCCCACGCGTCCAACCCAGGTGTACTCGTCTGGTTCTGTGATTTGTTTCATATTGTAGAGCTGGGCTTCCCGCAGCTTTCCACACTCCGGGTGTAGGCCTTGGATTGCTGTGAATGATAGAAATATATTAAAGGGAATATATATATTAAAGGGAATACATATATATTTAAGGAAATATATAGGAAAATATAAATATTTTGAAAGGTTTCTTGAGTAAAGTTCTATACATTTGGGGAAAAACCCGGGCGAAATAAGCACGTATGTATATGTAGTACGTTTAATCTTGATTAAACGCTCACATTTGTTATAAAATACTTATTATAGATATTTATATGTGGGAAATAGCAATTCGTTTATTAATAAACATTAATTAATGCGAGTTCTTATAATATAAATTACTAACTTACTTGTTATAATCGCTGGCAACAGCCCGAATATAAACACGAGCACTTGGATACCCTCCATCTTTCACCAGCTTTGTAAGAAACTAAACCGATCGATCGGATCGCCAAAACAACAATAATTAAGGCTATGTAAAAGCTTAGCTGTCAAGCTGCAATTTGAGAGATTCGATCTTGCTGTTGCACTGATTACTTCTCCTAAAAGATGAGTAATAGGAATAGCAACAAATCTATTTAAAAAGCTTTTTATTCTAAGAAACAAATGGGAAATTCGCAATTTGATACGATGACAACGATATATGCATAATTACCAAGTATAGTATTCAATAATATGTAGAACAAAGGTAATCAAAGCGGGAAGAGGGTTTCTAAGAATATTAAGTTAAGGGCAACAGCATTATTATTAAGTTAAGGGCATCAGCATTATCCCAAGCCATACTGTTAACATGGCAATGATGGTGGCTAAGCACTTGTCGATCAGGTTAAAGCCGCAATTAATCAGTCGTTCCCCCGTCCTGGTCAGTGGCCCACATCGACCGCACTTCCTGTCGAGCAACCGCATTCCGCAGCTGTGAAAGGAACTCTTCGTGCAATGGGCAGCGGCAAACCAATTAACCTATATTGCTCTAAGGTGCTGCCGCCACCTCCTTGAACCTTATTTCTCCACCGGCACAGTGCGTGTTTCCCTGGGGGAAGCTTAACTAAGCTGGTTAAATTTTCGGTAAACACGATTTTATTCCCCTGAAGTTGCGGCTATTCGTGGAACTCTATAAACAATTGAAAACTTTTTCCTAGACAATGAACGCCCATTTCAATTTTAGAATCAACAAAACGCCGGCTACAACTTCAACGACTCGGCTAGTCCTCTACTGCAGCTGCAAGTCGAAGAGCAGTCGAAGGAGGAGTAGAAGCCACGTCTGTGTGGCGTCTGTGGTTAGCCCCAGCTTGGTGGCCATAAATTAGCCATTAAGGCTTCCGTTTGCGGGGCTGAAAAGGAGTTCTGGGGGTTGCTGCTTGCCTTGGGCTTGGGGAACGTCCTGGTTTTTGGTGTGAGGTCCGCTAAACATGCAAATGTATGCAGGACATTCGCGGTGGGCTTTGAACTCTTGAGGGGTCAGTGACCAGGATTAAAAGTAAGGTGTTCGTCTGTAAGGTGAACACACTCGAAGAATTGTTTAGTCATCATTATACTTACGGGTTTTGGTTTGAAATCAATTCCTTTGCTGCCTGAAAGTATAAATATTTTACAATTTAAGGAACTTTCTTGGTCTATAACTTATTACTTACCCTTTTCCACTTTTTATTTGTATCCCTCAGAGCTTCGTTGTCCCCGTAAATGTGCGCGTAACCGATGTAAATGACAATGCTCCCCAGTGGATCGGCACTCCGTACACGCTGACCCTGTCGGAGGTGACTGTGCCTGGGACGCGAATACTGCAAGGAGCTCGAGCCGAAGATGCCGATCAGCCTGGACCCTTCTCCACTGTGGAGTACCAGGTTTTACCCGGTCCATACTCAGAGTTCGTGCAGTTCCTTAATCCCCTCGAAGGCACTCTGGTGCTGAAGAAGGCCCTCGACTACGAGCAGCTGCAGAACTTCACTGTGAAGCTGCGGGCCCAGGATCAGGGCACGCCGCCACGTCACTCGGATACATTGCTGCGTGTGGTGATCACAGATGCCGATGATCAGAACCCACGATTCCAGCGGGAATCCTACACAGCAGAGCTGCCAGTGGATGGAAGGCCTGGAGAGCTACGCATGCGTCCGGAGTCACTGAAAGCGGTGGATCAGGATGAAGGCATCTGTGCGCCGATCCAGTATACCATAGTCCAATCCCAGGATGCCAAATACTTTCGGATTCATCCGCACAACGGAGCAATTAGTCTGCTGACTCCCATCGGTTATGCGGACGTGGCCAATGGCGCCACGCTGGTGGTGAAGGCCACCCAGATCGATAATCCCGATCGCTATGCTCTAACCACCGTCCAGTTGACGCGTCCTGGCAGTCACAGTGACCTCAGCACCCTGGCCTTTGTCCAGAAGAGATTTGTGATGCGCATCCGCGAGGACACGGCGGTGGGAAATCGGATACTGGCCCTGCCGACCAATAAACCTGGCAAACATCTAAAGTACACAATTCCGGATCCAGTGAACTCCCAGTTCTTCAACGTGGGCTCTCTGGGGGAACTGGTTCTGGCCAAGCCACTCGACTACGAGAAGATGACCAAGCATGAGTTCCAGGTTATGGCCACCGATGGAATGACCAATAGCACTGCTGAGCTCACTCTAGATGTGATCGATGTCAACGATTGGGAGCCGCGATTCAGGGAGACACACTACGAGTTCATGGTGCCCAAGAGCGTGAGTATTCTAAGCGATGTTCTAGAAAGAAAGGTTCTTAAGCTTGTTCCTTCTCCTCCTCCAGCAGTCCCTGCAGTCCCGAGCGGATTCCTTTGAGGGCGTACTCATTGGCAAGGTAGAGGCGGCGGATGGCGACCGCAACGATAAGCTGGAGCTCTCGTTGCGTGGCCAACACGCTGGACTATTCGAGATCGATGCCACTGGCAATATCTTTATGCGTCCGGAGCAGCTGCAGAGCCTCAACGAGTCCACGGTTCACCTGATAGCCATTGCCACGGATACGGGTGTGCCACCCAGGAGCACCTCCGTCCCAGTCAGCGTGACAATGGAGGGTCTGACCCTGGCCCAGTCCGGCTGGAATAGCAGCATGCTGGGCATGTTTGGCATGATTGTGGGCCTCTTCCTGATGATCATTGTGGCGCTCAGCTGCTACATTGTGCGGTCCAAGAAGCAGGGCAAGAGTGCCTCCAGCGGTCTGGGCCTTGGCCGGAATCGTGTGCACAGCCAGGCGCATAGCAGTGTGTCCTCGGCCAATCTGGTCACCCACGAGAAGCTGGCCGGGAATGGCAATGGCAACGGGGCCAGCGTCACGAGCGGCGGAGTCTCTGTGCTGCACATGAAGCATGGCGGCAATATCACCATGGCCAATCCAATGAACAATGGGCTGCATCACGTGGCCAGTGGAGCCAGCAGTAGCATGGCCCTGGGCAGTTCCGCTGCCCTGCTGGAGAGGGAACGCGAGCGGGAACGGGATCGGGAACGACAGCGGGAGAGCTATGCGGCCACAGTGCGCAGTAAGTTGGACTCTTCGTTCCCCCAAGAAAATGTTATGCCCCGCACTCACCCGAAACACTCACTATAAGTAGTCTTTTTGCCAGGCATCGTTTCGCGCGCCTCCGCCAATGGTCAGCTGTTCGAGGAGGAGGACGAGATCGAGCACGACTCCCTGCAGGTGGAGAACAACAACCGAAAGGTGGCGGCCTCTGGGGCGATAAGTGGCGGAGGAGGGGTCACCACCATCACGACCACGTCGGCCAATGCCAACGGCTCAAATCTTCTATCTGCCACCGATGCCATGGGCTCCTCGGAGAACAACTTGACGGTCTACTTCTAGAGCTGTGGCAGTCAGCTGGCTGCTCCGCGGAGTGCTTGTAAATATCGCTGCTAAGTCAGTTTAGGATTAGGTTTAGGCCCCCATGCCCCGCGCACACGTGTATTGTACATTGAGTAGACCAAATATAGCATTGTAAACAGAACCCCCAGCACACACACCAAGATGATCTAGGCTAAGTCCGAGCGATTTCCATTGTAAAGTTTTGCTTCCCCGATTTGAAGTGGATCGATCCGAGTGCGTCCAATAAAGTTTTCGTATATTAAAAAAGAAAACGTGTACGAATCTCGTTTATATCATTTTTCTTGAGGCTTATTTTCTACTTCGATATTCAGCATTGAACTTCACAACTTTGGCATGGACACAACACAAAAAGAACAAAAGACGTGGGACTTGGACTTGAGACAAATACATAGAGAGTACGGTTCACTGGGATAAAAGTTAGCAAAAATAATTACAGGAATTGTAGAACTAAAAACCTACAGTTGATAAATCTCAATAAAGGGAATTGCCGTTTGTCATCTCATTTCTTTAACTATAAAAATCTTCCCAGACTTTTGGTAAGGAAAAAATGCTGTTTAAATGGCACGACCGACTTTTTACCTTTACCTGCCATTGCGTTTGGGCTTCCGCTTCAGCAGATTAAAGTCGCCATACTGAATGTGATTGTCGGTGAGGAATGGCACATAGAAGGCACGCAGCACCTTGTGCGACTTCTCCGGTATGAGAAAGGGCAGGCTCTTCATCACCGTCCACTCCTTGGATCGCTTCGAATAGTTTGGCTCCAGCGGCGTGTACTTGCCCTCATCGAAGTCGACGAGAAAATCGCATTGGTTGTAGTCAAAGTACATGTGCTCGTTCTCCTGATTGAGATCATTAAAGTACGGATGCACCACCTGGGTGGCATTGTCACCGTTGGCATAGTACGCCGGCAGCATGCCCCGGAACTCGGACTTTAGGAAGCGCAGGCGAAAGTTCCGGGCGGGAAAGAAGAAGCTTCCCGGATAACGATGCCAGTCCTTGCCAATGCAGACATTGTAGATAAAGTTTGGGTTATACTGCGGATCCGCCTTGAACTGATTCAGCTCCAGCATCAGATCCATGGGTGCATGGTAGTTCCTGTACAGGGCAAACACTCGCGAAAGGCCAAGCAAGGTACTGGTCACCATCACCAGGATGGCAATGAACATGCTGTGGTCCAGATAATGAACGCCCGCCTTGATCTTGAACACCAGTGACTTCAAGCGAAAGAAGATGCGCTGATACACATCCACTGTGATGGCACCGCAGAGCGAGATGAGCGGGTAAACAGGGAACAGAAACCTCTCCTCCTTGTGCGGTTGGGCGAAGAAAACCAAGAGCCAGAGGTATAAAGGAGCCAGTGAGATGTAGTGGGGAAAGTTCAGCGTTGACTTTGACTTGGCAGGCACAATTAGGTAGTCCATGACCAGCATTATGGGTAATTGAAGGGCCAAGAGCTATAGATTTAACATTATATAGAATATAGTTATTAGAAAACCAAACTAAAGACTTACCCAAATAATATTAAAGTTGAGGAAACCATTGACTATGTAGTAGCTCAGCGGTTCCGTGCCAAAGATATTCGGTCCGTGGCTGGTGAACACATTGTACCACACAATGTTCAGCGGGGCAAATGTCAGCTTGCCAAAGTAGCTCGTATCGATGGCAATCATGGGTATGGCCACCGAGGCACCCGAGATCAGTGTCCACTGAACAAACGTCTTCCAATCCCGCTGCCTCAGCAGCATCTCCAGCACCAGGGGTATGCCAATCAGAGCGGCGAATGGCCAACCCAACAGCGCGGAGATGGCCGTCAGGAATATGGCCAGACAGTAGTTACGCTGCCACCAGGCAGCCAGAGCTGCGCAGCCAAAGTACATGGAGAACGAGGAGGGCAACAGAGCGGTGCTCGACACAAACATGCCCACGCTGAACAGCTGGAATATCAGCCAGAGACGACCGATGTGGATGCCAAACTCCTGGCAAATCGACCTGGAAATATTTGTCAACAAATCAATGAATTCTCTCTGCAGAATTCTCTGTTCCTGCGAGCCTTACTTGTACATAAACCGCTCCATCACCGCACAGCCAAAGCCCAGCATGCAGCGCACCATATAGAAGATGAGTATGGGACTGGGGTTGAAGATCTTCTGGTAAAAGTAACCGGGCACGCCCTGCAGCAGCAGGTAGGTGTAAGAACGCAACCCGAACTGGGGGCTATACTCCCACGTCTGCAGGCCGTGGCCATTGATGATGTAGTGCAGCGGCTCCCAGTAGTTGAAGGTCTCGTCACAGTCGGCAATGTACGCCCAAATGGCGCTGCACAGGCGGGCGCTGACGAAAGTCTTGAAGGCGGTCTGCACGCTGGGCATTATGGGATTCGGGATGGTGGTCTTCTCCTGGCTCCCACTTGCCGTTTGCTTGCTGAGGGCAGTAGAGTAATTCGGATTAGCCAAATTCAGAGATAGGATACTCTTTCTCACCGCTTTTTGGTATCCTTTTGCTTCTTTTCCTTCTTGCCGGCCGGTGCCGCGTCTTTGCTGCCGTCATTTAGGCCCAGCCGCTTGGGCGGCTTCTTCGACAGAATCTGGTTATCCGCCTTATTGGCTATGTAGCGAGCACGCGCTGCCGGGGGCGCCATGATCCGGAAAATGGAAAAGTGCCGGCGTGGGAAATGTAAGGAGAATTAAAATATATTGCAAGTGCAAGTGTAACAGTGTGACCAGAGCGGCTAAAGATACAGCCACAGATGCGGCCAAAATAATAGGCTTCGCCCCATGAAAAATATTTGGATATGTGGTAGGTGTAGATGATTATAGTTATAGTTATAGTCTGGTGTCTTTATTTGCCACTTAGTACCATTGTTTGTTAGTATTCTTTTATTATGATTCACACAAACACAAACAATTATTTTCTTCAAGAAAATTAGGTATACAAATGTAATACAAACTTTATGAACATAGACCAAACAATAAACAAAAAAAGATTATTTATAAACCTTGCGATTTGTTAGTATTTTAGTTATAACTAATATTCTGACGGCAACTGTCACGAAATCGAATACTTTTTGGCACTTTGCAACACTGCAAAAGAAATTTGGAAAACTGTTTGTTGTCCAGCGCTGCAAGTGCCATCATTTAAATCGCATCGAAAACCAAACAGAATGTCTAAGGACGACAAGGACAAGGCGCAGATAATCGACAAGGACCTGGACCTGTCGAACGCCGGACGCGGCGTGTGGCTGGTCAAGGTGCCCAAGTACATTGCCCAGAAATGGGAGAAGGCTCCCTCGAACATGGACGTGGGCAAGCTGCGGATCAGCAAGTCGCCCGGCCAGAAGGCTCAGGTTTCGCTCTCGCTCACACCCGCCGTTCTGGCTCTGGATCCGGATGAGAAGATACCCACAGAGCATGTCCTGGATGTGTCGCAGGTCACAAAACAGACGCTGGGGGTATTTTCGCACATGGCGCCGGCTGAGGTGGCTGCCGCTGCCAGCAATGGCAAGGAGAACTCATCGCTGCCGTCGGCGCCGTCGGACAACGAGAAGCTCTACATGGAGGGACGCATTGTCCAAAAGCTGGAATGCCGGCCCATCGCCGATACGTGCTACATGAAGCTGAAGCTGGAGTCCATACGCAAGGCCTCGGAGCCACAGCGCCGGGTGCAGCCCATCGATAAGATTGTGCAGAATTTCAAGCCCGTCAAGGATCATGCGCACAATGTAAATACAATTGTTGTTTGACAAAGAGTTTCCCAAACTAATAGATAACTATATATTTAGGAGTACAATTAGGGTTTTGAATATTGAAAAACATATTTAAATTAATCAGTTTATGAAATTTAATGATAAATTACATACATTCCTTACCTTTTCCTTACTTTCAGATCGAATATCGCGAGCGCAAGAAGGCCGAGGGCAAGAAGGCTCGCGATGACAAGAATGCTGTGATGGACATGCTATTCCATGCCTTCGAGAAGCATCAGTACTACAATATTAAGGACCTGGTGAAGATCACAAATCAACCGATTAGCTACCTCAAGGAGATTCTCAAGGATGTCTGCGACTACAACATGAAGAATCCGCACAAAAACATGTGGGAGCTCAAGAAGGAGTATCGCCACTACAAGACTGAGGAGAAGAAGGAGGAGGAGCACAAGTCCGGCAGCAGCGATTCCGATTAGCACTTAGAAGAGGGTTTCCCTTAATTTGTCTATGATTAAAACCATATTTAAGTGATTGCATGATTTTTCTTTGTTTTATTCCTTAAAAACTACACTTAGGCTACTGAAAAAAAAAAACATAATTTCTTGCACACAATTTGTAAATAGACTTTGCTTACTCTCTGGTACTCTGTTACTTGTGTATTTACATATATATACTCTGGATTTTATGTAATCCTCTTATTTACAGGGCATGGATCGAGAAAATATCTATATAGAATCGTTCTCCTTTATAAATTTTGTACAATTCGAGATCAGGTACTTGATTTTAGTACTTTAAGCTCAAGCGGATTTCCAAAACACAATTTGTTATTGTTCAAAATGCAAAATTAAAGTGGAAAAGTATGTAAAAAGTTGAAAATAAAAGAAAACTTTATATAAAACTAAAAAAAATAAAGTGTAGGAAAAAAGAAATAATAAAAAAAGGATAAATTGAAGAAAAAAGATAAATTTTAACAAGAAATGTAAAGAAAAAGTTAAATTTTAACAAGAAATGTAAAGAAAATGTTAAATTTTAAACAAGAAATTGAAAGAAAAAGATAATATTAACGAAAGGAAAATAAAATTTCAAAGGCAAATCTCTAAAAATATAAAAATTTAAAGGCAAAAACTAAAATGCATGTTGGATCCCATTGAAAATGTTTCGGAAAACTGAGCTTAAATAATACTGTTTGCCTAAAAACTACACACAAATATTGCGTCAATAGCTTAAAACATAGGGTTTTACATTGCCATTCCTCTTAGGAAATAGAACTTAACTTTTATACTTTGTACATCAACTAAATGTAAGGTTTCTTGCAATCGCTAGCGAAGTTTCTTGATCTTGCTGTACTTCTGGGAAAAGTGCATTGTCTGGCGGGCCTGAAAATGGTGCAAGGGGGTTAGTTTTGATTGGGATCGAGGGACATACATTACTGGGGGGACGCAGCTCAAGATCTACACAAAGCTCTTTCATAATCTACATCTCTAAACTACAACATTCAACACATAGTATATACAACTAGTCGCCCAGGGGCGCCGATGCCAGTGAAGAGCACATCGACGATATTCCCGAGTCGGTGTCATACGCAGACTGGCTCATCTTGGGGACTGGCTGTATCAAACGAACTGTTTTTGCAAACACCTCTGGCGACGCCAAGTCTGTTGACGTCCGCTTGGCCGGTTTGCTCTTGTCCTTGTCCTTGGCCTTGGCAGCAACAGCACTCATGTTGCCCACATCGTCCTCGGGATGGATTTCCAATTGTCTCGTACTCTTTAACTGCATGCAAAACTGTGACATTTCCATGGGTTTGCTTTTGTCGCGATTTCCGAAGTGCAAAGACACGTTCCCGTGATTTGTCTACAATTATAAAGATTAAAGATTATAGTTTGGAGTTCCCTTTCCGATAAAGCCCCTACTTACCAGCACGAGAGAGGCTAGCATGTAGCGACACATGATACTGGGATCCTTGTCGGTCATCACATCGGCTAAGGTGGCCTCGCCACCGACTCCTGCCTGGCATACATTCAAAATCTCAGTGCCCAAGTCCTTGATGTTAAAGTTTTGCCGCGCATGGGCTGCTTCCAGGGTGGGTGCCAATCGCATATGCCAGTTGCGGATCTATCAAGGGAGTTGGTTAATAAATTGTATATAAAATTGCACATTTGGAGAATAATGAAAGCAAACCCACCATTTCGCTAGAGTCGGTGAAATCCACATTGTCCAGACTTGTTTCCTCATCACTGTCGTCGTCTATCCTGTCAGGTTCTGCATTTGCTGGTGCTTCGTCAATTATTGTGGCTTCATCTAGCAGCGTTGTAATCTCCAACGTTGCCTGGTCAAGTTGTGGGCCATCGGTGGCATTTAATTCAGAGCCCATTGTGGCTTCCAGCCCGCTATCCATTCTAGAATTTACTGTAGCCTCCAATCCAGCTTCAGTGCCAGAGTTTTCAGTCAAGTTTGCTGTATTAGCTTCTTCTGGCGAAGGTTCGGTGGCTACGGAACTTATCACCGCTTCGCCGGAAGGAGTTTCTATGGGTGCTGCTTCATTGGAAACATTTTCCTCCGCTGCATCCCCTTCTGTTTTTTCTATATTCACTGGATTTACACAAGCATCGACTTCAATCTTCATGTCTGGGCTATCAGTCCTTGACTGGTTTGGGATGTCATCAAAAGCAAAACCAGAGTCCATAGTTGGTCGCCGTCGAAAGCCAAGGAAATCTATCATAACTTTCGTGGTATTTAATAACAGATGAGCACATTTTCAAAGGTTATCTTACTCATATCCAAATCAAACTCGACGCTCTCCGGCAACGCGGGCCTCTCATTCGATTCATTTGCTGGATTTCTATCGCTACGTAGCCCCAGGACACGCGGTGTAGCTGGCGCTCTAGGTTCCGCTCCTCGCTTGTTAGTCAGGCGCTAAAATCAAGTTTTAATTAAATGTTGTATTTAAAAAAAGATTAATTTATAACAATTACCGGCTTCTTGAATGTGTCATACTCCTTGGGTAGCTTAAAGCAACATTTCCGGCGTACATGCTTATTGGGAAAACCGAAAATATTCAGCACAAGGGGATAGCAGACTTCCCTGGGAACGTTAACCGGTTCCTCGGCATGCATCACAATAATGGGTGTCTCCTCTGGCAGAGGCGGTGGTGCCTCCTCCACCTTGATCTCATTGAGATCCGTCATAGCGGCATCCGCTGTCTCGAACTGGCGCCGTCGCTGCCTCTGCTCTTCACAATCTGAAAGAACAACACCTTCATCTTCAAAAGATTGGCCTGCCGTGACAATGCAGGTGGTTGCAAAGTGTGCCAAAATAAAAAAGACATAAAGGGAAACCAAAGTGTGAGTAATCCAAATTCTACAACACAAAGATTAACAAAAAACTTAACCTTAAACAAATAAAGAGAACGCTTGGGAAGCATGCTTCTTCGTTTTGGATTGCTATTGGTTTACCTGTATGATGCGAGTCTGACACATCGTCCATACCGATGCCGAAATCGATTTGCAACAGCTCCTCCTCCGTCACGGGGGGAAAGTCCAGTCTGGTGCTCTCAAGCACACTTGACTGGTTTATGGCCAATGTACTGGACTCGTTCATGGCTAACAATGTGCTACTCAGCGGTGGGTCCTCCACTTGGCTAACACTGAGTGAACAGTTTTCCTCTTGGCCAACGCCAAGGGAAGAGTTCTCCACCGGACAGGAGTTCTCCCCTTGGCTAATGCCTATAGCGGAGTCCGCCAACTGGCTTACGCTTAGCGACGAGTCCTCCACTTGACTAACACTCAAGGAATGATCCATCGCCAGAGTAGAATTAATGGCGCTGTTCTCTGGCGTAAAATTCATGGAATCGCCAAGACCAGAATCTCTAGACACTTGATTCTGCAGAGCTACGCCCGATGTTGATTGGTCAATGTTGTCCGGCGTCGATTGATCTGTCTCCATGGCTGCGGTAAGCCCTGCTTCGTCCGGTTCCATGGTCTCCAGTCGCGCCCTCTTCGACGTACTCGCTTCGGCGCTTTCATCTAGCAATCTTTTGCCCTGATCGTTCATCCTTCTTCTCGTCCTGACGGTGGCGCCGTAGCGAGAAGCAAGCATTTTATTTTCCAGCTCTATGCACTCGTCCAGGTAATCCTTGGTGGTCATGTGCTCGTTGAGGATCTCCGAGGTGTTCATCTGATTCGTGTGCACGTACTCTTTGATTAGATTCAAGCGCTCAAAGGGAATGTCGGGCAGGAGGGTGTTGTAGCGATGCTCCACGTGATAAGTAAACATTTTGTACTGCTTCTTCTCGTCCAAATCCAATGGATTCTGGGGATCAACAATGGGCGCGTGACGCCACAGATTGGGAGGCATGTGATCCTGGTAGAGGTATTCTATTGTACGATTCTTCGAGCACTTCACAAAGCCGTTCGTGCTGAAACGCTTCTCATCGGACATGGTCCTAAATCGACGCGGTTCCATGGTGATCAAATAGGGATCAACTTCCTTCTTCGTTAGCTTCTTGGCGCGACGCTTGCGCGGCTCCTCCGGTTTCGGTGCATTCTCGGGCCTGCAAGAGAATAAGTTTAAGTTTAAACGAAATTCTGATAGGGTTTTACAAGTTACTCATTAGCTTTTAAGGTATTTGCTTTGTTGGTATTTTAGATGAAATATTTAATAACTTATTTCATATAATTCGCGGTTTTATTAATACAAAAAAGAGAAAAAACAAAAAACAACTTATCTCTAATAATTCGAAGTTAAATTAATGGAAAAAGAGAAAAAAGCAACT
>JAEIIH010012331.1:0-14373 GCA_018904745.1 Drosophila orosa
ATTGGCAGCCTCCTGCACCTTGGCCTTAATTTCATCATAGGAAGCGCCCTTGCCCAGGCGGACAGTCAGATCGACAACGGACACATTGGGTGTGGGCACACGGAAAGCCATGCCAGTCAACTTGCCATTGAGGGCTGGGATGACCTTACCGACGGCCTTAGCGGCACCAGTCGCAGCCGGGATGATGTTCTGGGCAGCGCCACGACCATCACGCCACAACTTTCCAGATGGGCCATCGACGGTCTTCTGGGTAGCAGTGGTGGCATGCACAGTGGTCATCAGGCCCTCGACAATCTCAAAGTTATCGTTGATAACCTTGGCCAGGGGAGCCAGACAGTTGGTGGTGCAGGAGGCGTTGGACACAACCTTCATGTCGGGGCTGTAGGCATCCAGATTGACGCCGCACACAAACATGGGGGCATCGGCAGAGGGGGCCGAGATGACGACCTTCTTGGCACCGCCCTTCAAGTGAACGGATGCCTTCTCGATGGTGGTGAACACTCCAGTCGATTCCACAACGTATTCAGCGCCAGCGCTGGCCCAGTTGATGTTAGCGGGGTCGCGTTCGCTGAAGACGGTGATCTTCTTGCCGTTGACGACCAGGAATCCGCCCTCGGCGGCAACAGTTCCCTTGAAACGTCCGTGAGTGGAGTCAAACTTGAACAGGTAAACCATGTAGCTGACATCGATGAAGGGATCGTTGACGGCCACAACGGTGGCGCCCTTCTCGATGGCGGCACGCAGCACCAGGCGGCCAATGCGACCAAATCCGTTAATACCAATCTTCGACATGATTATTAGCTTTTTTCTTCACTTTTGCTCCCTAGAAAAAAAATGCAAGTTGATTAACAGATGTGTCTTTGTCGAGCTTCTACAAATCGCACTACCGTTCAGTTCGCTAGCAAGGAATCGACTGCGCTAGCAGAGAAATTCGTTCAAGTAAGCTTTTTTAGCAATTTTCAAAGTCAGATGAAGGACGTTGATGTCAAACGAAATGAAGACAGTAAAATGTGCTTTCACTCTCACCACTCTGAAAAGCTCAAAGGCTACCCAACGAACAACGTTTGCTGTTGTTGTTAAAATGCATTTTAATCACTGTGGCAAAAAGTGCATTATTTAATTAACTTTAAATTTACAATAGTCAGTGGCAAATCTTAATATAATAAATATTGCTGTTCCAGAGTTCATTTTAATAGGATTTACAACACTCGCAACTCTTTTGCATTAAAAGTGTTTGTTGTGTTAACCGGCGCTTGCCAATTTGAAGAGCTTTTAGAGAGCATGAGAATTTTGCGGTGCGGTGCGTGACACTCTCTCACACACTAGCTTACTCACCGTATGCCAAATACATACACAGGTATTTCTACAAAATATATTAAACATGCCAAAAAAATGCAGTATGTAATAATAACAAATTTGATGTAATTTCGCCGATTGGTTTACATGAATTTTTGACATTCATTGCATTAATAAATTGCCATGAAAAGCTCTTACGGCAAACCACATCCATATGTAATGTTTTTGTCAGCCATGAGAGTGAGTGAGAGGCAAATACATTTCAAAGGCGTTTTCGCCTAGCCTTGTTTGCAAGCTAGCACCGGAGATGAGAAAAGAAAGCGCTAGAAATATATATATATATATATATATATATGTATGTGTGTCTGTATGTATGTATATATATGTACATATGTGACAGCGGAAACGTATGAACTCTGGATGACCTTTGCTAAGACCGGGTTATTAATTAATACTTTAATCTCTCCTGTGTACATGGCAAACATGAAGATGTAACGGGATCTACTTACATTTTCCCCTACATTTTTACATCATACATAACATATTCGTTTACCTTTAGCTTTATTTCAATTTTATGTTTTTGCACTGAAGTGCAATCAACATCCAATATTTCATATATTCAAGATTATCAGTTGTATAAAAATAAATTATAGTCCAAATTTCAGGCTGTATCAAAGTACAGTGGCACAAAGCTTATTTTGGAAACATATTCATAGCTTGAAGAAGGTTGAAAATATCAATAAATATTAAATACTGCATAATTCTTCTAGTTTGGTATTGCCTAGGCGGTCTATAACATTTCAGAGGTACGAAATCAGCTCCAGCAGTACACCATATCTCCTGTTAACTATAGATTTCATTTATTCCAGTAGTTTATTATTATTAGCACTCAAGATAAGGTTATACACTTGTATGTCCATCTAAATTCGGCTCTCCACGGCAGCGAAGGGCACGCCGTGGCTCAGTTTGCTCACGCTGCTCAAAACCGTTATATTTCTTCGGATGCCTATGCTCAAACCGTTATCTTTTTCCGGAAGCTTCTGCTTAAACCGTTAGATCCCCCCAACTTGAAGCAAAATGATAAAAACTCTGGCAGTGACTTTAATCATGATTTTATTTCGATTGATCTGATTATACATAATTGAATATAAAAAAAAAAAGTGTAAAGTACTTCTTTTTTTGTTTGTTTGTTTGTTTGTTGTGTAACAATGCCTAATAGTTTTATTGCAAAAATACAAAAATGCGATTTGTATGCGAAGGGAAAACATGGTTCTTCACCACTAAATAACTAATTTAATATGCCAGCAAGCCAAGCATATACTAGATGTATATACAAATTGTGTGTGTATAATTTAAAATGGTATATGTATATATATCCCATACTGGATCATAATCATAATCAATAAATGTTGCAAAAGAGAGAGAGATTTTCTTTTTTTAAATCGAACCGAAGCGATCGTATTTTCCCATTATCTTTTGCTTCTCAAAGTTGAGGGAGCGTGGCAGACAGGAGAGGTTCTTGAGACATGCATGGGCCTGCTCCTCCATAAACTGCTGATCTTTGGTTTTGCCACAAGCCACCCGTGCCCATTTGGGATCAATGACATGGTCATAGGACGACGAGGACAGACCTCGGAACGTATAGCGACTTCGACTGGAATGATATGGCCTGCTGTTCTCCTTTCTCCCCTCATCGAACGGCAGATCCTGTTCGCTGCACAACGTCTCCTTCATTATGCTGCATGGCGATGATAGAAATTTACTCGGTGTCTCCGTCTCAAAGGGTTTCTTGGTGGTGCTCTCGCCGCCGCCTCCGCCGCCACCACCACCACCATTGGTTGGCAAATGATTGGTGCTCCAGGTTGATAGTAGCGATTTCCTGGCACGTTTCTGGTGTGGCGACACCGATTTGGTTGCATCAACAATGCTCAACGAACTCCTGTAGTCGCGCCGACTCTTTCGACTATCAACAATCGAAGAACAGTTTCTCGAGTTTTGTGTAGACTGCGAATCATTTAGCTGCTCGTCATGTATAATTTCAGCCAGATCCTCCACAAGGCTGGAGGGGCTAGAGGGTTCATACTGGCGACCGTCTCGCTTCTTGCCAATGGCAGCTAGCGCCTTCTTAAACGGTGTTGGCGTTCGCGGCCCCAGCTGACCTGTGTGTACATATTACATATATTAATGAGAGAGAGGCAATAAGAGAGAGGTCTCCTTTGGATATACTTACTCTTGTGCGGCGTTTCAATAGACGACGACTCCATTTCCTTTTTGATTTCCATTCCCACACGATTGTAGATCTTGGTGACGGGCGTGCTGGCCCGCAAGTTCATGTCCTCGAAGGTGGTCAGACAGGGCGACTTCAGGAACTGACTCGGCGAAAAGGGTAACGATTTGATGGGCGTAATCACTGGAGACTCGGGCAGCCGGCTCGCCTTGGCTTCGCCACTCGGCTGGGCCAGCGGTTGCGATGGTTCCGGTGTACGTTTCCGAGAGCGCTTCAATATGTTGGGAGTTTTTCGGGGAAGCGCTGCCATTTTTGCCAGTGACGGAGGCAGTACAGGTGACTCCGATTGAGCTTCAGTGTCAACAGAATCCGTCTCCTTGGGGCTGTCATCACTACTGTGCTGCTGCTCTGCTTTGGCAATTTCTTTACTCTCCGTACTTTCAGTTTTCTCTTGCGAATTGTTTGGACCTTTGCTAATGCCGCCCGATTTGATGAGAGTGATGAGATGGGTACGCGAACTCTTCAGATCCGTGCCCGAGGCATTCGCCGACCTGCGCTCCGCATCACATTTACGGCGCATCGTCGAGTTCCAGTGATTCTTGATGGCATTATCGGTGCGTCCCGGGAGGAGCTTGGCAATCTTCGCCCATTGGTTGCCCAGCTGCATGTGGGCCTGGTAAATGATGCGATCTTCCTCCTCTGTCCAAGCGGTCTTCTTGATATTGGGATTCAAGTGGTTGTGCCAACGTTCGCGGCACTGTTTCCCAATCCGTCCGTTGAGATAGCGAGCTATCAGCGTCCATTTCTTGGGCCCAAAGCTGCGCACCAGCTCAATAACCTTCTCGTCCTCGTCCCGTGTCCACGGGCCCTTGATGAGCTCCGGATTAAGGACTTTGGCCCAACGCTGCTGCACCTGCTGCTCCAAACGATCCTTGAAATGGGGGCCAATAAGCTCCCAATTCTCGCCGTGCTTCTCCACCAGCGACTTGAGCAGCAAATCCTCCGATTTGGACCAACGCTTGCCAAAACCATAGTTCGGATGACATGCCGTCGTACCATTTACACCATTTGCACCCTTTCGGGGACTCGACGAGGGAACTACGCGTATGTTGAAATTCAATATGACACCACCCACATCATCCGTTTTCACATCCGATTCTTCTTTATCATCGTCGTTGTCCGAGTAGTCCGACTCCTCGGATTCGGACTGGGGATCGTAGGTTATTACTTGGTCATCCCCGTACTCACTGGCAGCACTAACACTAGCACTCCTCACACTGGCGCTGGCACTCGCCATCTTGCCCCCTAGAGTTCTTTCTTTAGTTGTGTTTGCGCGGCGAACAAAAGTGATAAATTGCTGGAGTTGTCTTCTCCGCGCGTTGATAGTAGTGAACGTCGCGGCCGCAGTATAAGCACTTGCTGGTATTAGTAATGTCTCGATTGTAATTAATATTATGGTAAAACGTGTAATGTGCACAAATGTCGCTGAAGGAGCAACTTTCAAATTGTAGATGACACGTCAGGCATTGGACCAGTTCACCCTGATGACGATGATCGCTGCGCAATATTGGGTGCGTCGCATCATTTTCAGTGCGATCCAATAGGTCAGTTATGCTATTGCTATTGCCGTTCGCGTTATTGTGGAGGGTCTGCTGCGTTTGGGGCTGTCTGTTCATAGACATGCTCATTAATTCAAATTCGTAACGTGCATGCAGCAGACAAGATTATATGTCCGATTTTTATATCCGACACGCCAAACATTCTGTCAATGTAATTCGTTGGAGGCCATCTAGCCATCTGCTTTGCTTAGAATCCACTTTAACTTTGTTTGCAGACATCCGTTCGAAACTTTGATATATATGCATTAACTTTTAAGGTTAATTTAAAAACAATTATTTATTTTATTTATAATTTTTTCACATTATTTCACACTGTAATTTGACGGCGTCGTTTATCATTTTAAAATAATGTAATCAGAGTGACCGTTTCTGGAATGTTTGCCAAATACTAATGAACATACAAATGTAAAATACTGGCGCTTGACGCAAAATTAATATCGATAAAAGCATGTAAAATGCAGAATTGTAGCGTGCGTACATGACACATGTATGCTTTATTGCATTTTAAAATTAACGTTTTATTACTTACTTTTTTTTCTTCATATTTTCAAAGAAAAATATAATGGAAGCTTGGTTTAACTTTATTTTGCTTAGCTGGGATTTCTTATTAACATATACGCCAAAAATTGAAATGTTATTATAATAAACAAAGACAAAAAGTAGATGAAGAAACCGTGAATAGGTCATTTTTTTATGTTGTTTATTTCCATTTAAATTATTTAATTTTTAGAGATCGGTTAATGTTGGTTATATCTGGATAATTGAAAAACCGTTAGACAGTCAGCTATAGCCTATAGGTAATATAATGGACTGAATTGAAGCTTCACATTCAAATCCCAAGCGTTTTCTTGCGATGGCCAATGGCAAAATACCAGTGGTGAAAGATTTATAGTAAATATTATAAAATAATTATGAAAGTCTTGTTAAAACGAGACCAATGCCTAATTATGCATGACATTGAGCAGCATGTAAAAATATAAGATAGTGGATTCTGTCTATTATGCAAAAAGCAGTGTAATCTATCGATAGCTTGAAATTGGTTCTCAAAAAATCATTTTCACATGTTATCGACAAATTTGTCCACCTCTGAGACTCTGTATTGGTTCTTTGTGGTTAAAAATTTTTCGGAACATAATATTGTATTTTATGTAAAACACTATACATAATAATCGTGATGACAGTTAGTTGTAACAAAGTTTAACTTAAGTACATTTGTGTACAAAATGTTACGCGAATTGTCTGCAAAATATACATGCTTAATTGTATTTTAGCATTCAATAAGTTTCTTGTATGTACGTGCTGTGTAGTGCAGCTAGAGACGCTGGCCTGTCTCTGTTGCTGCGTACACAACATGAAGGGACGACACTATGTCGACAGCAATCGCAATTAGAAAAGTGTAAGCGAGATGACTATTGCTACTAGAGACATTGTATACAGCCCCATACATACAATGCGAACTAGCGCGCGAGCGCTCTCGCTGCCGATTGCAGCGACGACGACGACGACGACATCAACTATAGACGACAGAAGCATAGAGAAAAAAAAAAAAAAAACCGAACGGCTACCTATATATATATATTTATATACATATATATTCAGGAGTACATGATATGTACATATAAATATATACATATATGTTCTCATGTGTAAAAAAAAAAAAAAAAAAAGTGTAAATGACGAATGAAGAAGTGCAGTTATATTCGATTATACATAAATAAGCGGAGACGGGAGACTACACAAAATAATAAACATGAACTCGCTGTGTATATATTTAATGTGTGAATACAAAATATTGCGCGTACTAAACATAATTTGCATTAGTTTTTCGTAAAAATCGGCTTCTTTTTTTTGTTTGTTTTTGTTGTGTGAGTGTGTGAGTGGTGTTCGTAAGGTGTGTGTGTGTGTGCGAGGTGTGTGAGGTGTTGAATAAAGTAAAGTACATGGAAATATGTATGAAAACAAATTACATACATACATACACTGTGATGTTACATTTGATGTAGGTGATAAAATCAACCAATATGGCTTTGCAAGTGTGTTTTCGCCGTACAAACTGTAAATTGTGTGGAAAAAAAAAAAACAAATATTCATTTAATTCAATGTGGCGGATAATTGATTTTTTTGTACCGTTTTTTTTTTTTTTTTTTTGCTGAAGAAGAAGAAGTGCATTTTTTACATATGTTTTAAAGCCTTTTATTTTGTCGGTTTAGAGCCATCATCATCATCAGAGCCGGATGCATCGGATGAAGAAAAGGTTTGCCGTTGCTGCTCATCGTGAGGCGTATAATGGACATCGATCATTTATATTCTTAAGGAACTGCCGCTGAAACCCCCAACCATTGCCACAAATCACACACGCGGCGACACACGGCTTTGGCTTTGGCTTTGGCTGGAAGGAAGCCCATTGCAAGTGACGACGGTGACGGCGACATGGACAGCGCTAAATTAAAGACTGCCTCTCCGTCTGCGTCTGGCGGCAACAACAATAATAATAACAACAGCAACAACAATAATAATAATAATAATAACAATATCAATGGTTCCGGAAGTGGAGCAGCGCCAGTGACAACGCACATTTCGCTGCAGGATCACATTGCTGGTTCCGTCAAGGCGAAACCCCAAGACGAGAGACAAGACAAGAGAGACGAGAAGCCAGCAGCAGTGGTGGCCACAAAAAGTGCTAATCCCGCTCCTCCCCCTGCCGGTGTTGTGGTCTTAAATCTTCCGCCGCCCACAGCAACCGCCTCTGTGTCTGCCTCTGCGTCTGCCTCCTCCTGCGCCTCCGCCTCCGCCTCTGCTAATGCAGAAATCAGTGAACAACAGTCGGCAGAACCAATAAACGCCATTGCAGGAGCACCACCAGCAGCAGGAACAGCAGGAGCAGCACCACCACCACCTGACTTGGACACGTCTGGTGGGGCATCGACGCTGGAGCCAAACTGTACGGAAACCAACGCTTCAATGAGGCCCAACAACAACAACAACAATAATACATGCGACTTTGATTCGGACACGGAACTATCCATAGTGGCCGCCGCAGCGGCAGCTGTCTCAGCCTCCTCCGCCATCATTGTCTCCTCGTCGAGGTCTTCTCCACCCACAACGCCGCCTGCCTCAGCATCCCTTATACTGCCGGCACTGAGTCCCAGTGTAGCAGCCAATGCTACAGCAGCAGCAGCAGCAGCAGCAGTGTCCTCCTTGTCGGCAATGGCTGGAAATCAGCAGCAAAGTCAGGCCGGATTCGGTGGAGGAGGAGTTGGAGTGGGAGTGAGCACCACGAATGGCCACAACAGCACTCACCTGAGTCTGAATGCCAAGCAACAGCGTCAGCAGAAACGTCGGCGGGAACGGGCGCAGCGTTTGCAAGCGGAGCGCGACAGTCGCTGCAATTCCAATGCACTGAATGGCACATTTATTGCTGGATCTGTGGGGGTCAACAGTGGCAGCGGCGGTGGTGCTGTGCTGCAGCCCGGTGCTGTTCAAGGAGGCCTTGGCCCAACGCCTGTCGTCGGCGGCTCATCATCGTCCGTGGTGGTGATGGGCAATGGGACAACGATGACGACGACGACGACGACGACGGGGCCAGTGGTTGGCAATGGCAATGGGATGATCTATCACATTAATAGCGCTGGCAGCATGGGCGAGGATAGTAACAATTCGAATGGCAACTTTACCAGCAGCAGCAATGGCAGCAATAATCTGTTGCCGCCCACAGATAGCATTGCCTCGCTGCTCCTCAACCCGCCACATTCCCCCGAGTGCAATTCCGGACTAATGGCCACGCCCAGTGATAGCGAGGGCGAGTCATTAGATGAGGATCTGCTCTCCACATCCTCATCATCGACGTTGCTCTTGCCGCGCGACAAGCCGCCACCGCGACCGCCACCTCCAGTGCGAAGGAAACTGCCGCGATCGCCGGTGCTGGAAGAGGAAATAATCGATGGCTTTGCAATATTGGAATTCAAGACATATGAAGATCTCGAGGTAAGTTTGGCTACTCTTTTAGTCTTATTGATGATTAATAACAAAAAATCATGTGTTATCCCTTGTAGTTTGCCATCAAATTGGGGCAGAAGCGCAAGGAGAAGCGTCTGTCGGCACTCGAGGAGCTAACGTGTACCTACAGCATAGAGGAAATGAAAATTCCAAAGGTTATTGATACGGGCCAATCGTCGCATCCGATGCGCTGTGTCTCCACACTCTCTGCCTTGTCTATTGTTGGCAGCACAAACAACAACAACAACAACAATAATAATAGCCTAAAGGATGTCACCTCCCAGCCAGCAAATCGCAATATCAACACCAATGGCTCCTTGGCCGCTTTGAGCAACAAGAACGACAGCGGCAGCAATGCAAATAATGTGGTTTACATGCTGCCATCAGCGGTTTTGGAAGCGGAACCAGAACCTCGAGCACACTGGCGAACGGAATACGGACAGCAGCAGCAGCAGCAGCAACAGTCGTCCCAGCAGCAGCAGCAAACGCAACAGGAGCAGCAACAGCAACAGCAGCTGCAGCAGGGCGACAAAAGTAAAGGGAATGCCATCAACAATGATGTTCAAGTTAAGAATAATCACCAAATAATAAGCCAAACGGGCAACAAGAAAACGGATGAACCAAGCACTGACACTACTAGCTTCCTGGAGAACAATGGCCATGACAATGACTCCCTAATGCTGGACATTAGCCTGCCGCCAGCATTGGGAACAAGTGCCGGATCTGCCGTTGCTGCTGCTGCTGCCGAGCACATGGATGTGGGGGTCAGTAATAAAACGCACAATTCAATACCGAAGAGCAACAGTGAAGCGACTAAATCGCTGCCCCAACTCCAGTTAAATAGTTTAATAACAAGGGATCTGGCGGCGGGCGTGCATAATAATCACCTGATGAGTGTTGGCTGCAAAGCGGCGGCGGCATCAGAGCACACGACAACAGCAGTAAAGGTGAGAGTCAGAGTCTTTAATTTGTAGCCTTGTTTCTCTAAATAAATGCATGTTCCTTTCCTTAGAAATTAAACAGCTTGGAGAATATGGATATTGGCACACCGCCAGCTAACGCCTGCCGCTCTTTGGATGTCCAGGAATTGGCCAATGGCTCAGCGCAGGTCGTTGGTGCCAGCGGCAGCGGTGGCAGTGCAAAGAAGGCCAGCGGCGAGCCAAGTGATCTTCTAAACGATGTGAGTTTTATATTAATTAAAGTTCTTTAATTTCCTGGCTTTAATTTCACTCTACAAAACAGGCTTCAAAGAATGGTAGCAGTAGTGGCAGCAAATCAAATAATATGGTGAGTATTTATTCATTATTTAAAAGAGTTGAAGAAGCCATTGAACCAAAGAAAGATGCTACACCTTGAAAGACTTGCAACTGCTTCGTTGTCAAAGCCTCAAACTGAGTTTAAACCAAGCTTTTGGTTCACTGGGCTTGTTTATTGTCTGAAAAATTAAATATTCCTTCAACTTGTGCTAATAATTACTCAATTATTTACCATTTCAGTTACAAAGCACTGAGAAAATGTTTGATATTATGGATTATCCCACAACGACAACGACTATGCATATTTCAAATAATGCCTCATCGGTTCAAGATCGTACTGCTGCGGGCGCCGCTGCTGAACTGCCGCATTTCAAGGGCATTATGTCTTTGGCTGCCGCCGCCGCCGCTGCTGGCGACAATAATAATGTCACATTTGCGGGAGTGCCTTCTTTTTCAACGCCGCCTCAACAGCAGCAGCCAGCTGCCTCCGGTTTGGAGAGCGAAGCCATGAAGAGTGCAACGACGACGGCAGCTTTAAATGAAGGCAGCAGCACCGCACAAGCCAATGTGGCGGCGGCGGCGGCAATCGTTTCAACGAAAGCCGAAGGCGAAAGTGGAAAAAGGGAACCTCCCGCCAGTATTTTACAGAAATCAACGGCCGACAAGCCGCTGCTTTATCCTGCTGTGACCACACAAGTGAGTATCTCCTCCCCCTCCTTTTACACGTCCACAAATAAAAGGTTTATTTCATATTTCTCGCAACAGTTTACCGGCGCTGGAATCATACCCTTTGGTAGTGATAAAAATGTGGCCTCAGTCTCAGTAGTGCCAACGGCAGCGGCAGCTGACAATGATCAGAAGATGGCTTTTGGTGCTAGCAAGGCGTCTGCAATATCCATAGCCAACGGCTTGCCATTGTCATCGTCAGCAGGAGGAGGACTAGGAGTAGGAGGGCAGCGTCCCTTAGTGCCGCAGGTTGCTGTGACAACACCGTCGCCATCACCATTCAGCGCACGTGGACTGGCCACTTCGAGTGTGATACTGGCGAGCAGCAATCCAAGAACTAGTGAGGCTACCACGGACATGGCAAAGAATCAAAGTGCAGGCCTGGCCACATCCTCCTCCTCCTCCTCCGCATCAGCATCATCAGCATCTTCCTCAACAACAACAGCAGCATCGTCGGCTAGCAGCAATGCAGCCTTAGTCAATGGTTTCCTTTCCGGTTATCCGCCTGCCACCAGCACCACAGTGATTGCCAGCAGTAGTTCCCTGCCGCGTGCCTCGCCAACGCATAGTAACAGTAACAAATTGATGTCACCAGCAGCAGGAGGAGCAGCAGCAGCAGCAGCAGCACCACCACCACCAGGAGCAGCAATCGTCTCCACAGCAGGACCCACACCAGCTTCTAGCATGGGAAAGATGATGTTTGGCGGCGGCAATGCAGCGCCAGGCTCGTCGCCGTTGCTCTTCTCCGGCGCAGGACAACCCATGCCCATGCTTATACAGGCGCCACCGCCGTACCGCACTCCCTATGCCAACTATCCGCTGTTCACGCCATACAGCAGCCTGACCACGCACGGTTCGTACCTGCCGCCAGTATTGCCGATTGTTGCCACACCCAACATACCGCCGCCGCCCTCGCCCTCGTCACATCATAGTATTCGCAGCAGCAGTAGTCGCGAGTCGCCCTCGGCAGCGGCAGCGGCGGCGGTGGGACTGATGAAGGCGGCTAGCCAGTCGGTACTACAAAACGTATCGATGGCAGCCCCGCCACCAGCAGCCATGCTGCGCTCCATGACGCCGATCAGCAGCAGTGGCAGTGGCAGCACATCGCAGCCAGTGGCTAGTGTGGTCACCACGAGCAGCAGTGCCGGCAGCTTCCTCGCCTCAACGGCAGCCGCAGCCCTGCCGCCCAGCCATTCGCATAATATTCTCTCTCATTCCCACAATATGCCTGTCTATGGGTCAAGCGGCGGCAGCAGCAGTGTCGCCACAGCAGCAGCCACTTCGGCATCTCCACAAACGCTTCCGCCTCCAATCTCTGCCCAAATACTGGGACAACCTGGTAACTTTTCATCGCTGTCGCATCATTTGTTGACCACGCATCCAGCAGCTGCAGCGGCGGCAGCAGCAGCAGCAGCACAACAACAGCAACAGCAACAGCAGCAGCAACATCAACCTATAGTACGTTATTCATCATCATCATCATCAGGAGCAGCTGTTGCTGGCGCTGCAGCTGCTGCTGGCGGCTCCAACTTCAATTCCCCCTCAATCCTCACCGTCCAAAGTTTAACGACTGCGGTAACGTCGTCGTCGAGTCTGTCATCATTATCCACGACCTCGTCGTCGTCATCAACATCGTCATCTGTGATCCAAAAGATTATATCGCCCAAAGGTGAAAGTCCCAGCAATAAGGATCGGGATTCTAGTCACGGGTAAGCGAAAGTTTCGGCTTAGCACAAGCAATAAACTAATCGTAAATCCCTTGCAGCAATCCAAGCATGAGATCCTCCCACGTGGCATCCACAATACTGCCAGTGGTGGGCCCTGCTGGCCCCTTTTGTGGCATAGCATCGAGCCAGTATGGTGGCACGCCCGTCTTGCCCTCGAATGCGGCCATGATGAGCAGCATGGGAATGGGAATGGGCAGCCTGTCGGCATATCCCTCAAAGGCAGCGCTGTGGCTCAAGTAAGTTGAGAATATATTACCACCAAAAAACGTAACAAACTAACAATCTGTATACGCAGCTCCCCCGCCAATGGAATGGTGACATCCTGTGCTGCTGCCTCAGCGCCCATTGTGTCCAGTGGCAGCAGTAGTACTCGACCCACGCCGCCGCTGCTCAACTGCACGCCGGGCATGAGCATGGGCATGGGCATGGGCATGGGCATTGGCATGGGAGGCGGAGCGGGTGGTCTGTCGGCGGCGAGAAGTTCTTGCAATACAATATCGCCTCACCCATCCATTCCCTCGACTGGCAACCCGTCGCCGTATTTCCCAGCATCGATGCCACAGCCACAATCGTCGCCATCGCCTGCCGCCATATCTTCTTCAGCAAGCTCTGCGGCCTCGCAATTGCCGATGGTGTCGCATGCTATGAGCAGTATTGTGACAACAGCAGCGGCCAGCAGCACGCCCACCACATCCTCTGCCCCATCCATGGGCCAACAGACGGCGGTGGCGAGCAGTGGCAGTACAAGCACATCGGCGCATCCCTTCTCCGCCGAATCCCTGTTTCAGCCAAGCAAAAGTATGTTTCTCTGCACCTTATTCTATGGATATATTGTGAATTTATTATTATTTGCAGACGATCAAGCCGATTTGCTGCGTCGCGAGTTGGACAGCAGGTTCCTGGATCGTTCGGGATTATCTGTGGCGGCTCCCACGCCGCCTTCGTCGACATACTTGCGGCCGCCCGACCTGCAACAGCAGCAACAGCAGCAGCAGCAGCAACAGCAACAACAGCCGCCGCCGCCGCCGCATCATCATCACCAGCATCAGCACACGCATCTGCATCAGCATCAGCAGCTGCTGCCACCGCCACCATCGGCATCGGCAGCAGCGGCCTCCGCGGTACAGCCAAATCCGGGACAAATCTTTCCGCCGCCTTTATTCAAGGACATTTCGAAAATGTCGGGCGTGGATCCGCAATTCTATCGCTCGGCGGGTGGCATGGGATTGCCAACGGGCGGAGGCTATGCGGGATATGCTGCCACCGGGCTCTTGCACAGCGGATTGGGCGGGCCAACGCCGTTTATGCCGCCCAACCATTTAACATCCTTTGCGCCCAAGGTGAGTAATGTTTACATTTCCTTTGAATATCCCAAGGAGCAGAGATATTGAATTTGAATCTCAAACAGTAGAGCAGCAAACTAAAGTCTAGTTATCAAAGTAATCAAAGTATCGAGACTTTAGGAGTATTTTGCATAGCAATAATTTCTTTCTTTTGCTTTTGATAATATTTAAAATGATAATTTT
>JAEIIH010012338.1:0-11073 GCA_018904745.1 Drosophila orosa
TTATGTATTATTTTTGGTACCTTGCAAATATACACATTTTCGGGCATTAAAGTTAATGGCTCAAATAATTTGGCTTACAACATCTCTTAACCACTACTGGTGGCTAATTAAATCCAGCTTTATTTTGTGTGTAACATCGGTGGCAGTAGCTGCAGCATCGCACAGAATTTATTACGTTTCAATTATGTATATGGGCAAATGTTGGCACAGCCAATTGGCAACGCATAAATCTCTAAGGAGTCCCAGCTCTCTATCTCACCTTTCTCGCTCCCACTAACAACCTGGCCAAGCTGTCAAATTAGCACGCCAGCAACTTGGCCATTAGCAGCGGCCACTGTTTGCCTTGGCAGCTTTGATCTGGCTAATCAGCTTCCTACTCCTTAAGAGGTGGCACGGCAGCAGCAACATGCAAGACAGCGGTCTTGGCAACATTTGTGGGATATGGCAACACTGATTTATGCCAAGGGGTCTAATCAGTTCTTATCAGTTTCTTGCTTTCTACTTTTTTTTTTTTGCACTCGCCACAGATAGAAATTACCAGCAACAACCCTCAGGTCTCTCCTCCTTCCCCATATTGACAGCAGCAGCATTTCTGGCCTAGAACTCACTTTCCGATTGGTTTTCCTGGGACTCTAAATTAAGATGAACAAATGGAGGGTTGCTTTACTGTAGGCCTTGGTGCTGCGTATTTCATATTCCGCCGGCAGCAGGAGCTGAAGCGGCAACTTAAGCTGCCCCACCGGCATGCAACAAGCAATGTGTGTGGTCCTCTCCTGGCTCTGGCTTGCTCCTGGGATGCTGTTGTTGCTGCAACTTTTGTCGTTGTCCGTGCATAAATCGTGTGAAATATCGCATTTCGCGCATTTTCGCTTCGTGTTAACGAGTGTCACATACGCACACATGAAAACAATCGCCAGCAACAAGCATTTATTTGTCTTTTCTAGAGGAGAACCGCAGGAGAATGTGTCTGCTGTTGTCCGAGGCAGTTGCTATTGCTCTGTTGCTACTTGGGGCAAGTTGGGGCTGTTGTTGTCGCTGGGTTTGCCCTGGGCATTTGCATATTGACAGCGCTGTGTGATAATGCTGTTGACATTGATATAGCTTCAAAAGTCTGGCCTGCAGACTGTGGAAACTGTGCGCTGTGTGGTTTGCTGTTGCTTGTTGCTCGTTGCTTGTTACTAGTTGCTGCTGGCTGCTGGCTGCAACGCCCACCAAACAATTGACAGTCAACAACATGCCGGCATGAGGCAGGCAGGAAAAAAATTACAGAAATAATGCTAAAAAGAGCGCAGAATCTGATAAAGTTGCGGCTGTTGCGCATGCGCATGTTGCACGCCTACAAAATCATGTTGCACGTCAGTCGAGCGAGCTTTTTACCCTCAAAATATCTGCGAGTGTGTTCTGCTGTTGCGACTCATTTAAATTCTGCAATGATTTTTGCCAAGTACTTGGCCATATTGCTTCTCAAGGCCGCCTGAGTGTGTGTGTGGCCATCGCTTTTGGCTTGGGTTGGGGGCTTTGCGCTGACAGACGGCAGCCAAGAAGGCGGGCTATGCCCAGATCGGATTTCTACAACTACACATTAAGAAAATAATTGAAATATTGTAAAAAAAAAGAATGTTTGCTAGGGGGAAATAAGGTAGAAGGAAGCATAGCAAAGGCTAACGATAAATGAGAATGTTTTAAGATGTTGCAAGCTCAACAGTGACTTTTGTCAGCTAAAAAGCCTTTATCAAGTAAGAAAATCATATTATTTATATAATTTTTCAACAAAGCTATTTAAAAGCTATCACTAATCACCCCTTTTTCTCTCCCTGCACCTCTGGGCGGCAATTGATTCTTAAAAAACGCTGACAACTTACATGCTGCAGCAACATGTTGCCGCGTTGACAAATCGGCCGCATGTACATTACACATACATACTATGTAGATGCTGGCGGATGCAAGCGGAAATTGGAAATTACGACTAAAATGTTCTTCTGGGCAACAGAGGAAAAAACGAGAGCAAACGCCCACCAAAAATAGGGGCTTGCAGGTAATCCCCTTTCGGGAGAGCAACTAATAATCGCATAATACACGTACCAGGCTAATGATTAACCTGCATCATTATCGCTCCAAGATCTCTCAAGATGTTCCCTCCTGAGAGCCCTTTCCTCACCCGAGTTTTTGTTGTTGTATTTTCTTGTGCCCATCGAAAATTAGCTGCCGTATCTGCAGAAGCTCTTCCGAGCCGGAGTTTGGGCTGGGTCCGGGGGCAGGACAACAAAGCATCCTGCACTTTTACTCGCCCCATTCAAGAAGAAGGAGGAGGATGATGGCCCCGAGGCAAGACCTGCAATCTGGCTTTATTTTATGCGCGGAGCGCGCTTAAAAATGCAGTCAACGTCTCCTTGGATGGGGCAGACAGGAACCTGCCGCTTAGGCGAATGCCTCACGGGCCCCAAAAAGGCAAACGGCCCGACAACAGCAACATCTACAGCGGCAGCACCAGCACCAGCAGCACAGCAGCAACATCTCTACAGCGGCAGCAACAAATGGCATTAAAAAATGAAGAAGAAAAAAAAACCATCACAGGAGAAAATTCACTGCATCCTCCCACTTTTTGCTCGGTACGCGAATGTTGCCTCTAGATGGGCCTATTATGTTGCTGCCGAGGCTGCCACTGCCACTGCTCCCGATGTTCCCGCTTGTTGTTCGCCAATCATTAAATGCGTTTTTCATACACTCGATTTCGGTTTTAGTTTTGCTTTTTTACTTTTTTATGCGGGAGTTGCCGCCGCCGTCGCTGGGATTTTTGATTTATGAAGCAGCAAATGAGTTCGCGAAAGGAGAGCATCGAGAATGTATATCAAGTAAGTATACACCCACACTTCCGGCTGTAAATTGAATTGAGGGCGTGGCCGAGAGCCCCTCTTTTTTTTTGTGGAAACGGAATGTTGCCTGCGGCCAAGGCACATAATTATGCGCATGTTGCAAGTTGCTGCGACTGCGACTGCGACTGCGACTGTGGCCAAACATCAAAGTGCCAGCAGCCAAGGCAGCAGCTCCAGCGAAGACGACGACGACGACAAATCGTTGAAAGTTACAGTTTAAGTTGCTGCCGCAGCAACAACTGCTGCTGCTGCCAATCACCGCAGCAACTGCTGCGAGCAGCGGATAATCAGAATTCCAGCATTTTCACCTGTTGCCCGGACTTGTGCAGCTTGACATGTGCCGCACATGCCGCGCTGCCATTTGTCTGCACTTTAATGATGCGCCACATCTAACTGCAACAGCAGCAGCAACAGCAACAGCAGAGCATTACTAGTAGCAACTTTCAGCATTCACTGGTTGTACACAGAAAAAAATTAGAATATTTAGTCAAGCTGGAAAGGAGTTAGTCCTTAATTCAAGATTAAGACAAGAAGGAATTATATTAGCAGGAAATATAGGCTAATGCTTACCAGATGGATTTAATTTATTTATTTTCAAATTTTCTCTTGAAATTCCCAAGTGAATTCCCCTTACGTTATTTCTCCCAGTGCATTCTAGTCTCCAGCTGATCCCCTCTATTGATTCCTGCTGCCTGGCACTCTATGCACATAACTTATCAGTGTAATTAAATTTGAACAGTATGCGCTTTTGAGTATCATTGAAATTTTGTCATGAAACGCGTTCAAGGTTAGGAATTAAAATTCGTGCTCCAATTAGCTATAAGTACGAGTCATTTGAGTTGCGTACGCACCAAATACAGAACCGATCGAGAGTCAGAATGCCACCCAACGGCGACGATGTCACTGGAGTGCTCTTCGAGGCGGATGGTGAGACCGGGGACCTGGGACTGGCCAAGGACCTGAGCAAGCTGAAGACCACCGATGGCAGGAGACTGAAGCTGGTGTGGTTCAACATCAGCCTATTTGTGATCGCGCACACACTCTCCGTGTACGGCTTGTGGCTGCTCTTCGTGGAGTCCACTTGGATTACTTTCTTGGTTTTCCCTCCGGCCTTCTTACTTACGGGAGTTGGGATCTCCGGCGGAGCCCATCGCCTGTTCGCTCACCGCACTTTCAAGGCAAACAGACGGCTGAAGCTGATATTCATCTTCCTGGACACCCTGGCCTTCCAGGATGCAGTGTACTACTGGGCACGGGACCACCGCTTGCACCACAAGTACACGGAGACGGACGCGGATCCTTACAACTCGGAGCGCGGCTGGTGGTTCGCTCACATCGGTTGGCTGTGCTGCCGCAAGCATCCGGAGGTGAAGGCCAAGGGCCAGCAGATCGACCTGTCCGACTTGGAAAGCGATCCGCTGGTGATGTTCCAGAAGAAGTACTACCTCATCCTGATGCCGCTCATCTGCTTCGTGCTGCCCACAGTGCTGCCCATGTGGCTTTGGGGCGAGTCTCTGAAGACCTCCTTCAATGTGATGTGCCTGCTCCGGTGGGTCCTCAGTCTGAATCTCGTCTGGTCGCTGAATAGTTCGGCTCACATGTTCGGAACGAGGTGTTACGACAGGAACATCAGTCCCACCAATGAGCCAGTGCTCATTTGGTTGAAACTGGGCGAGGGTTATCACAACTACCACCACGTCTTTCCCTGGGACTACAAGAGCGCAGAGGTGGGTCACTTCTCCAATGACTTCACCACCAAGTTCATCGAGTTCTTTGCCAAAATCGGCTGGGCCTATGACCTCAAGAGTGTGCCAGCGGATCTTGTCCAACGGCGGGCACAGCGAACCGGAGATGGGACCCATCCCATCTGGGGATGGGGAGACAAAGATCAAACGGTAGAGGACATTGCCGACACAGAAATCCTTAACCAGCGGAAAGATATCAATTGCAAAGTAATTTAAATTGTATTAATTAGTATGCATTGTATTTTATTTATTTATGTACATTTCATGTGTTATGTGAGCGGGTTTTTGCATAATAAATACATCAATTGGGACTCTACTATATGCCAGATTATATACACGTTGTTTTTTTCAAAAGAATAGATTAGAATAGATTGTTTCTAGAGTTTTTTTCTACGAGTGATTTTTGGTAAGCTTCTTTTTAAGGAGAACGATATAATTTTAAACCTTAGAGTGTTGGTGTTTGTTAATTTAAATAAGAAGAGTATATGATATGTGGTTGAACTAATTTCCAAAGCAAAGTTGTCAACAATTAGCAATTGGACAAATATGCGCATATGTATTTATCGCAGCGTAGCTCAGACTCGAAGGTCTTTATTTAATCTAGAATAGAATTCTAAACATAAGTTAGGAAATTAAAAATAGAAACAAGCTCAGAGCCAAGGCAATGCTTCAAGCCTCTGAATAATTCGTTGTTTCTATTTCCCGCATTTTAGATTCGATAGAAAAATAGCCCAGACCCCACACAATGATACCGGGAGTGGGTTAGGTTAGGACTTGGCTTAGAAACCTTGGAGTATCCATAGTAAGGAGTCGGTGGATTTATGGTGCCATAAATCGGGCGGGGAGGCACTTGAAAAATGCCAGTTCTGGCCACACTAATTAGTTTGCCCAAGAGCCCCCGCCGGCGATTGCATAATTTAGGTAGCCAGCTCCTTCATCTCCTTCTCCTTCGCCTCGACCAACAACGCCCACACAACAGAAACAGAGCTTGATTTCCTGGAAAGAGTCGCCGCTCAGGGCCATGCTAATGCCTCCACCCTTCCTGGAAGCTGGCCAGATCCCAGAGATCATGGCAGCAGCAGAAGCAGCAGCAGCCGTTACCCGAGGGACCTGTGATCCACATTTGCATAATTGCAGACCAAAGTCGGCGCTGACTTCCCCTCTGAAAAAAAGAAAAAGAAAACGAACAAAAAGAATACAGAAATTATTCCCTTCCGAGTGATTTAAGTTTCCTGAAATGGAGCGACCGAAGAGGAAGTTGGGCAGCCATCGTCGCTTAGACCAGGAGCTGCCCCTCCACCAGAGGCTACTGGGCGGTGTTCAGAGGAGTTTCGAGTGAGTCATTGTACAGGAGATAGCAGGGATTTTGTACTGAAGAATATCTCCTAGATCGACGGTGGCCCTTCAGGTTAAGGTGTCCCAGAATGAAGATACTTATATGACGTAAGATCGGCTCTGTATATGCTTTCCCTTCTCATCTATAAATAATTCGTAATATCTCAGGAACCTGGAGACCTTCATCAATGTCCTGAAGTGTGCTTTTGGCACTGGCTGCTTGGCCATGCCGCGAGTCTTCATGAATGCCGGCTGGTTGACGGGACTCATAATGACGGTAGTCCTGGGCTCCTTTGTGGTGTATGCCATGCATGTTCTGGTAATTAATATTTAGTTGTATTATAAGATCCCATCTAAGAGCAATCTGCCCAGACAAATGACATTATTGCGATGGAGAAACGCTTTGGAGTTCCTTTGCTTAGTTATGGGAAGAGCATGGAACTTGCTGTGAGCATTGGACCCAAAAGGTTCCAGTTCCTGGCCAAGCCCACTCAGTGAGTTCATTTGTGTTTGAAGTTTGCCACGAACTACGTATCTCTCCCAGTTATTTCGTGGACATCCTGCTCTCCTTGTATCACTTCGGTGTGGACTGTATCTATGTGGTTTTCATAGGCAAGATCTTGAAGGCTCTGGGTGACATATACTTCTGGCCATTGGATGAGAGGCTCTATATGGCTCTGCTCCTTCCGCCCTTGATCTTGACCTTCGTTATACGCCAACTCAAGTATTTAGTTCCATTTTCCTTTATATCCAACTTAATGATAACTTTTGGTAGGTTATGGTTATCAATTTCACTTTCTAACTGCCTTAGATATCTTTACTTAAAAGGATTTCTCATAATTTTGAGCTACCTGGTCCAGGATCTGCCCGAGTTCAGTGAACTTCGTCCTTCTCAGCCATTGAAGAGGCTTCCCCTAGTCTTTGGATCACTAATCTTTGCCATTGAATCGATTGGAGTGGTGAGTTTATGGGAGGTTTGTTATTGGTCTCCTTCTTAGAGTTGACGAATCTCCTAGATATTTGCCATCCGTCGCAGAATGCAAACACCAAAGGACTTCTTGGGAACGTGTGGAGTCCTGAACCGTGGCATGGCCACGGTATTAGTCTTCTATGCAGGTTTTGGACTCCTTGGCTACTGGCGTTACGGAGAGGAGACGTCAAACTCAGTTCTGCACAATCTGCCCATCGACGAAATGTGAGTTGTCCTTTGGGAAAAATTTACATAATTTGATTTCCCCCTCAGACCTACCCAGCTTTCAGCTGGATTGTTTGCCTTGGGAGTCTTCTTTAGCTACGCTCTGCAGGGCTACGTGACCGTGGACATCATCTGGCATGGATACATGGAACAGAGGATGGAGGCGGGCCGCTCATCCCAGATGGTGGAGTACCTGGTGCGGATCGCCTTGGTGATTGCCACGGTGCTGGTGGCCATCCAATATCCGGACTTCTGGCTGCTGCTCTCCCTTGTGGGCTCCTTTTGCATGGCCGAACTGGGCCTTATCTTTCCGGGCATTTTGGATATCTGCGTTCGGTATGAGGAAGGCTACGGACCCGGAAGGATCCTACTCTGGCGATCGATGATCTTCATTGCCTGTGGCTTAGCCGGCTGTGTGATCGGTACATTGTCCTCCATGCGCAACCTCAATGATCAATATCCCATTTTTAGGTGATATGTAGTTGCAAATATATGTCGATGTTTATATTTTTTAAATTTGTTCATTTTATTATTATTTATCTTCCACCCAATGCTTATAATGTCATGTATATAGACATACTCATTCGTAAATAGTTTTTGGCTAGTTAACACTTTAAATACAACAAAAATCTCTCTTCAAATTTGTATAATATGGCTGATAAAGAGTAAGGAGGAATTCCCAATTTCCTGAATTGTTTTGTAAGCCTATCTTCCACAGGGTCTACAATCCTTATGAACATCGAGATCATAGTTCCCCGTTATCGTAAGTTACGAGTCTTTGGCTTAATTCTTGGCTTATAATCCGTATTCTTTTAGGAACTTTGCGGCCTTTGTGACCCTAATGAGTTGTATGGTTGGCGTGGGGGTTTTGGCCCTACCCTTGGGATTTTACTTCGCTGGAATCCTCAATGGCATGATCCTGCTCATTGTGCTCACCATCCTCCTCGTCCATGGCATGCACTTGCTAGTAAGTTCGTGAAGGAGGACCAATGGCGTTTGGCTTATCTTGATTTCTCTGCTCAGATTCGTAGCATGGTGGAGTGCTCTCGCCGAATGGAAGTCGGCTATGCAACGTATTGTGAGTCTGTGACCTACTCCTTTATGCAGGGCCCTGGGTGCTTCAGGTGCTGGGCCCGGTATGGAGGGTACTTGGTCGACTTGGTGCTGGTCTGCTCTCACTACGGCATGTGTGTGATCTACTTGGTTTTCGTGTCCGTCAGTTTCAAGTATATCATTGACCAGTATACTCAGCCAATAGATCGGCGCATCTACGTGGCGATATTTGGATTCCTTAGCATTCCCATCTTCCTGATCCGGAAGCTCGTCAACCTGGCTTCCGCCAACCTGCTATCCAGTGTGATGGCTTACTTCGGCTTCCTTTTTATGTGTTACTTCCTGTTCCTCGGTCTGCCTCCGCTTAACGAACGCCGGGCTATATTCGGCGAATTAGGGAAGTGTGTCCTCTTGCTCGGCATTGTCCTGATCTCCATCAGCTCTGTGGGAGTGGTAAGTCTCATAAGTCTCATAGAATTGGAGATGGTAACACCATTTCTCAGATACTGGCCATCGAGGCGAATATGGAATCCCCGCAAGGCTTCACCGGTTGTTGTGGTATGCTTAACGTGTGCGTCGGAGTGCTCCTATTCGCGTACACAATCCTTGGAGTCTTTGGCTACTGGCGTTTCGGGGACAAGGTAGCTGTCAGTGTTTCCCTGAACCTGTCACCCAAACAAGCGTAAGTATTCGAAAGAAAATGTGTGAATCTCGATTTTGTTAGTTATTCTTTAATGCCGTCTTCAGTGTTGCGTTGGTCTCCAACCTCTTGATTATTTTTGCCGTCTTCCTGACGTACCCGCTGTCCGGATACGTGGTCATCGACATCGTAATGAACAACTACTGGAACAAGAGCGGCGAATTGGAGCAGGCAAAGGGTAAGGAGACCTTCCTCCGCATAGTGTTTGTCCTCTTGACCACGTTGAACGGCCTGATGCCCCTCAATTTGTTTCCGCTGCTCTCGCTGGTTGGGGCCTTGACCATCTCCTTGCTGAACATAATCTTCCCGGCCCTTATTGAAATATGTCTGTACTATCCGCCGGAGTACAGACTAGGCAGACCGAAGTGGAAGCTGTGGAAGAACATTTTTCTTATCTGCCTTGGCACCGGCATACTCATAACGGGAAGCTACTTCTCCATAAAGGAAATGAACGAGACTTATGGCAGTAGCAACGTCGGACCCTATAACAGCACCTGGGAAGACACAGAAATTTGATGTGTAGTTAAAAATTTCGAACAGATTTTACACCTTGAAGTAATGTTGGATATTGACATTTGATATGCTTTTTACTGGCAAACAAACTACAAATGCAGCGACATATCAAAAATTGGAGATTATTAAAGGAGTACAAAAATGATTACTTTCTTTTGAGTTTCCTGAAAAGGACCTATTTCTGGGGGTTCCTGATCGGTACAGTGTACTGTACCGTGCAGAATCTTTTATTCATTATATCCACATTATATAATTGTACCATGCGTAATATAATATTTAGCGGTAACTTTTCTTTTTCTTAATTCATTGATATTTATGTCAAGTCAATATACATAAATATACAGTTGTTTAGTAAACAAAACGTAAATACATTATTCATTATAAAATTTAAGTAACATTGTAAAATTAAAATGGCCGATAAAGGGTAAGACGGAATTTGCCATGGTATCGTATAGTAAGCTTTTCTTCCACAGAGACTATAATCCCTACGACCACCGAGAGGTTGATAACCCGATAACGTAAGTCTATCTAAGAGTTTATTGCTTAACTCTAAATATTCTTATCCCTATAATCCCTATTCTTTCAGGAAATGTGGGGCTTTTGTGTCGCTTTTAAAGTGTGTAGTTGGAACGGGAGTCCTGGCCCTTCCCGTGGCATTTCGGTACGCTGGCATCCTTACGGCTATTGTTTTGCTCCTGTTGTGCACCTTCCTGCTCATTCACGGCATGCAGTTACTAGTAAAATAATTTGTAGTCCTCGTATCATATGGTTAACTCTACGGTTATCGTATTTCTTCCCAGATATATAGCATGGTGGAGTGCTCGCGCCGAATGCAAATCGGTTATGCCAACTTTCCGGAGGCAATGATCTACTCCTTCGGGCAGGGCCCCGGGTGCTTCAGGTACTGTTCCAAGGCTGGAGGTTACCTCGTGGATGGAGTGCTGGCCTTCTCCCACTACGGCGTCTGTGTGGTCTACTTGGTCTTTGTGGGCTCCACCTTCAAGCAGATCATCGGCTTCCATTGGCAGGACTGGGATGTGCGCATCTACGTGGCAGTCGTGGGACTCCTCTCTATCCCCATCTTTCTGATTCGGTCGCTCAAGTGGCTGGTGCCCATCAACCTGGTGGCCACCGTGCTCATCTATTCCGGCTTCCTCGTGATGTTTTACTACCTGTTCACAGGACTGCCTTCGCTGTCCGAGCGTGAGATCATATTCGGCAATGTGAAGGATATGGGCCTCTTCTTCGGCATAGCGCTGTTCGCCGTCAGCTCCGTGGGAGTGGTAAGTCCGGCGGATGCACGCGGAGGTTGTGGAAATTCATAAGGAATTTCTTTTTCAGATGCTGGCTATCGAAGCGAAGATGGCCCAGCCCCAGGCCTATCTCGGTTGGTTCGGTGTTCTCGACATGGCCATCTTTGTGGTGTTGATCTCATACATCTTGTTTGGTTTCTTTGGCTACTGGCGTTATGGGGACGAGGTGGAAGGCAGTGTATCCCTTAACCTACCTACCGATGAAATGTGAGTTTGTAACAATATATCACACATAAATCTATAATATATCATCTAAATACTTCTTCGTTTCAGTCCAGCTCAAGTCTCCAAGATCCTTATTGGCCTGTCCATCTTCCTGACGTACCCGTTGTCCGGATACGTGGTC
>JAEIIH010012344.1:0-14549 GCA_018904745.1 Drosophila orosa
TATATGGCAACCCCTAAATCGTATATTTAAGCTACATCATTTTCAAAAAGAGGGCCTTACGAATTTTTAAGTGAGACACAAAAACTTTCTCTGCCATAAAGGCACCTCTTAAGAGACTTAAAAAAGATATTTGTGCATATTACCTAATAATGTATATTAATTTTTAAATATTCTCCAATTAAACAACTATTTACAGTCATTTGCTCTATAATTGAAAGTTGTTTTTCAGAGGTTTTTCGCAGTGCTTTTGCTGCTTGATGGCTTGGCCTTTTAGCATTTTCCAGGCCACCCTTGGGCTTTGTTTTGAGCTGAATTTTCAGCGACTGTCATGTTGGGTCTGCTCACTCGCCACTAGCCGTGTTTCGTTGAGTCCCTGCTCCTGGTCATTTCAATAATCTCTTCATTTGGCCGGGGCCACAATGATTTTTTTCATGTTAACATTTTATTTGGCTCGCTCCCGTTACGTTGCTCATACGCCCCATTGTGCAGGGCTTCGGGAGTCGCCCCTTTGCTTTGTCCCGCTTTGTGCTGTTTTGTTGTGTTTTGTTGTTGTTTTGCACACCCACAACAATGGAAATGTGAAAATGTGAAAATGTGGGAATGTGGGAATGGCAGAGGAAGATCCACATTCACTTTGCTTGTTTTTCGGCAACAATTAAAACGATTTAAATGCAAAACAGCGCCAAAGCCAGCGCCAGAGCCGAACCGGAGACGAGCCGAATGGGCCAAGTGGGTCATCCTGGCCGGCACACTGTATTAGCCCAATTGCGGATCGCCCCGATTGGCCTCGATATTGAAAAGGAATGGCCAAGAGCACACAAAAGTCAACTGGCTAATGCAATTAAGCCTCGAAGTGCATCTTAGTAGTTTGGAAAGGGGAATATTTTTACTAAAAACAAAGCTCAACCATATTATTCTTCCAAACGTAAATACCTAAGCTAAGCTTATGGTTACAAGTAAGACAACTAGCTCAAATGCAAATATATATTCTCTCTATTCATCTACTAGGTTTATCCATCTATCCAAGTAAATTATTTCGGTGTTAACATGCAGATTAAAACTAGAAATAAAATATACATCAGTCCCAGCCCGAAAATAGCACTTTAAATTCCAATGCCAGCAGTTAAGCAAGCTTGGCTTAATTACTTTTCTCTCAGCTTTTTCGTCTTTGCCAACGGACAATGAGCATCAATTTAGTTTCCATTTCCACGCGGCGGCATCCAGTGTTTGGGGCTCTAATTTAACATTTAATCAGTTCGTTTAATTTCCATGCACAAATCGGTATTTGTTGTTGTCGTTTGGTCACAGTTCGAGGATCCCATTTGGCCCTTGACTTCCTCCCCAGGTCCTCCCCTTGCTGCCCAGCCATTTTCGCCCGCCGATTCCGCCTGGTTTTAGCGAATGGCTTTTGTTTGATTCTGCTGGCATTACCATCGTTATTGTTGTCGCATTTAATTAAAAGCACCGATTCGAATGGAGATTTCAGAGTGCAGAGAATGGAGAGTGTAGAATGGAGACTGTAGAAAGTGGAGAGAGGAGTGGAGAGATGGGAGCTCTGAACAATGGCAACAAGCTGGCCAAAAATGAATAAATAGAGGCGCGTTTGCTATTTGGGCAGCCACAGGGAACTGAACAGCTACAGTACACTGAGAGAATTTACTTGAATCAAACGTGCCCAAAGCTCTGGCTCTCGAGAGTCTGCAAAAATATCCTTCTCCTTTCTCCTCCATTAAATGCAACTTAAATTTATTAAAAGGCCAGTTTAAGTTCGAAATTTAAGCGTCAAAAAACGCCTCTATTGTTTGAAAACAACATAAATAAAATAGAGATGTTAATTGTTCTCAGTGCAACAATAATAACAAACGACGGCAACAACAATGGCATTTGCACTCCCACTGGAGCCATTCATGTCACAAACACACTCAACAGCCACATGAGCGCACAATCAAGCACTCACACACACATGCATAGCACACTCGCACACATAGATACATTTCGTAATCGCTCAAAATTGTTTGGCAAACATTAAAAACAAAAAATTCCACTGCATACGCACAGGGGCGATTCCCAAAAGTTTTCCCCAAACACCAAAAGAAAGTATATAAACTGGGCGTGGTCAGGCGTGGTGGCTTTCGTTAATTTCTGATTTTAAATGAATTCAAGATATTTTAAATCTTTATTTAATTGAAATATATACATTTTAGAGTGCAAAAAGAGCTTCATGGGTTCATTATGGGTTCGAAATCCTTTTAGAAGGTGCTGAAAAGTATTCTTCGAATTTAGAATGAACTTGGTGCCTCAACATACAAATGTATTTCATATATTCAGGCACTTTTCAAAAACCCCTGTAATTTTTGTCGCACTTACAATGGACAAACCCACAAAATAGATGCAGAAATATTATTATCATATCAAATTTAAATAAAGATCTTGCCTTAATGTACTAGAACCATTTAAACACACTTTCTTTGGCTTGGGCTAAGGTCTTTAAACAAAGACACACATTTGCTTAAAGCGAACTGTCAGCAACCCGATTTCTTATTCCGGGGACTCGCCTTCATTTCTCGGCTTAACCCACATACCTCACGGGTTCGGGTCCCCGATTCGAAGGGTCCTCGTGCATATTTGTCTAACCCAAGGAGCCAAACATTAACTTTCGTTCTAATGCTAATCTTACCTTGGCACAAAAAGTATTTCGCCTGCTGCTACTGTTGTGGTGTGCACACACACTGGCACACGCACACACACGTTGCCCTCGCACAGACGGGGAATTCGTTTCCTTATTTTGGTTTCCTTGTTTTAGTTTTAATTTGCATTGGGTTTTGTTTCTTTTCTTTTTTGTTCTCGATTCACAAGCACATTTCCTTCTCTGCCGAATTTATCAATAAATTTGTATGTTTTGCGGTTTCCTTTTTTGTGAATTTGTTAGATTATTTTATTTTGTATTGGAACAATAAAAAAATAGCAAAAAAAATTATTAGGTTGCTTCTTCTGTGTTGCTCACCAAAAAAGAAAAACCCAAAACTAAAGTTAAATTTAAAAAGGAAACTGGGGTAAGAAACATAAAAGCTTAATTAGTTTATAAAACTTTGGTTAATTTATTTTCCCAGCACAGATTTCCAACTACATATTTTGAATGATTTTAATTAAAGAGAGAGAGTCAATTTCTTGGGTTAAATACGACTTTAACTTAGCTAGTTGGTTAATTATTAACTGAATAACACCTTCTTTTTTTTTTTGACTGACAATCAACAAGTTGTGAATTAGCTGGCCCTTCTTTTCGCTTTTCAATTTATTATTACGAAACATTGCCAGTCAATAGATTTCCACTAATTCCCCCGTTGGCAGCCTCGCAAATAAATTCGCTCTCTTTTAGTTTTCGGCGCGACCTCCACAATGGCCGTGTAACAATTTCGGTTTTCCTTAGCCATTTTCTTTGAGGGGGCAGGTCCCAGTCCCCAGCCCCAGTCCCAGCCCCTTCTCTGTGTGTGTCCCATTCTAGTCTAGATTTCTTTTTTATTTTTATTTTTTGCTTCCTCTCTGGCTTTTCTTGTGCCAAGAAAACGCGCCAAGAAAATGCATCCCAGCTGCAAATGTGGCGCGCACTTTTTTGCAAACGAATTTTCAGTTAGCTGCGTTAAGCATGATGTTGTTAGGTAATTTTCTAGCCTTAAAAACGGCTCTCACATGCACAGCCACACACAAAAATACGCTTTTACAAGCCCGGACCGAACTTATGTAAGCGTTGTTTTGTGCGCGTTTCGTACGCGTTTCGGGCGCGACAGAGTTGCAGCTAAAAAATGGTTAACCCCAACCAGAAAGGCAACTTGTTCGCCAAGCTGTTTGGTTTGTTGTGGCATCATTTCGGACCCCTAAAAAATTCCACTTTTTTTAGTTCTATTTTGTGACCCAAAAATGAAGAACAATATGGGCCAGAAATTATAAAAGGTAATCAAATAAATAGTGAGGAAGGAGCCTAGGCGACACAGACACAACGCACTGACACACACGCTCACATGGATTGGGGGCAGGAGGCGGCGGCAACGGCGGCAGAGGCAGCGGCGGCAACGGCGGCGGCGGCTGTGCAACAACAACAATATAACAACAACAAAATAAAGGGCACGAGACCCCCAACAACAACACGACGACGACGACGACGACAACGAGGACGACGACGACAAGAAAAAACAACGAACAACCGACGACGACGACGACAACGACAACGACAACTGGCGGCGGCTTTAGCGCGTTTTTCTTAGCTTCTTTCAGATTTCTTTTCTCTTTTTGGGAACAAGGAGCAACTCTCTCGTGGCGAAACGCGTGCCGTCAGCGCTGAGTCCTGTTTCATACTGATTTCGGGCATCCTCACGTCCTGCCAAGGATGCTGGCCACTGCTGTTGCTGCTATTGATACTGCTGCTGCGATATTGCCACTGCTGCTGTTGCTGCTGTTGCGCTGTTGCCGCTGTTGCCGCTGCTTCTGCTGCTGCTGTTCCACTGTTAACTGCTGATGCTGCGGTAGAAGAATTTCCCCGCTGTTAAAATTTCCCTGGCATGCGCATCGCCCGTCTGCTTGGCTTTGGCTTTGGCTTTGATTTAAAAGGGCTGCGAATGCGAGTGTGCAGTCTCAATGCCAGCCGGCCAACGTTGCGTATGAGTGATCTGCTCAAAAAGCGATTTGATTTAATTACATTTTTGTAGGCCAATTTCTGCTGATGTTGTTGTGGCTTTTAGTAGTTCATTTTAAGTGGAATTTATTGCCAAGAGAAAGTTTTCCATTTATCATCAAGTTTTGATTTTGTCTTTGACTTTGGCTTAAGTCTTATAAATAATGATTTAAATAGCTTATATGATCACAAATTATTTATTATTATTTAAAAACTGAAATTTACTCAATAGATAAATATTTATAGTAATAGTAAAGCAAAAATACTTTTTTTATATAATAAAAAAAACGTATTTTCAGCTTTCAAAAAGGTTACTTTCTTTCCCTTGCAGTTTCTTTCAAGAGAGCTATGTATTAAAGGTTTATCTTCATGAAATCTGACCTCTAACAAGTTCCTTAATCTTTGTTAAACATTTTTAAGAACCTTCCAGGACATTCCCACATATATCCAAGCAGCCAGTCAAGGACTCTGCCAAATTAACTAACAAGGTATATGATGCGCCCAATAGACAGTCATTAATGCTAACCGCTGTTAGCCACAATTACACCAGCTGGAGCAAATCAATTTATTTATGAAAATTTGAGGCAGTGTGCGCCGTCTGCAGTCCTCCCGTGTCCTTCGTCCTTCATTGCACACGTGCGTGGCATTAATGCAAATGAGCTGCATGGATGCATGGTGGACGGTGGGATGGAGGCTGGGATGCTGGGTGCGGAGTGCTCGACTTGATGCCAAATTGAATTATGTTGGATGCCAGAAAGGTTAATGAAAGAGAGCGCGCCATTCTCGCACCCGAACACCCGGACACATCCACGGATTTGGATTCGGTGTGTCGGGGGCTACGAATTCAGATTCGAGCTGAATTGTGATGAAGCACCAACATCGCCAGCAAAGTGCTGCCGTGGGGCCACTGAGATGACCACACATAGTTGTGGCCAAGCACTGAACAAAATTGGGTACCTTTTGCACTTTTGCACATTTGCACACTTTAAAATTTAAAAAAATGAGTGCTGTGTTTTAACTATACTAATATTTAAAATACTAAACGAATTGTAAAGGAGTAATTAAAGTTTTTAGTTCAATAATTATTATTTTCTATAATACTAATTATTAATAAATTAGTTCTAAGCACAAAAATGATCTTGAAAATTCCCTTTTTAAGCTAATATAAGTTTTTGGAATTTCCTAGCAATTTCTCTTAGTGCATCTGCGAATGCGCTGGGTTACTGGTGGTCAGCTTGCATGCAAATTGATGCTTTTTGTGTTGGGCTTTGCATTATCTTGGTCTGGGTCTCGTTTCGGTTTCGGTCTGGGGCTTGTTCTAGGATTCTCTGTTCGCTTCTCTTTCTGGCGGTTGGGTTTGCTTCGGTTTGGTTTGGCCAGGACCCAGGGGCTGACAGGAGAGCGAGAGAAGGAAATGCTGGAAAGAAGTTCCAGTGTAATGGGCAGTAATGCTGGCAAGAGATTCATGGCACCGTCCAAACTGAATTTTTAAGCTAACAAGGGTTCCTTCAGTCTGGACATGAGCTCGATGTAATTTTTATAAATTTAACTTAGTCTGCTAATGTAAATATAAATTTAAAACACTATAGAGATGGCATATTCTTTGATATAAAAGATATTATTAACACATTTTGTTGTGAGCCCAACTTACATTTACATTTTTTGTTACCTAAACAATGCTTTAAATTTTTACTTTTCATTTCTACTCCATAATTTGGTATATATCATAAGATATCATAACTTTGTAAACTCCCAATTAGCCAAATTTGCTGTTGTAATTTAAATCAGCCAATTTGGAGTCTGCATCAATCGATCCTATCCCAATTCACTTGGCAACGGCCGCTCATAATCCAACTTAACCTACCCCAAAACCCATCTGGCTTATCGGACTTACCCGCCCGTATTATCCCGCATCAATTTAACCCACTTAATAAGTCGGCTTTTCAATCTTTTCCCTTTTTGATGGCGCCAAACCGCAGCAAAAAAGGAAAATCGCACGGAATAATAAAAAGCAAGTGATGCCAGAAAGGAGGAAAATTCATTAAAATACGCGTGTGAATGTAGCACATACTTGGGCACTTATTTCAATGAACCTGGAGCACATCATTGAGCCATTAGGCATACAAAGTGAAGCAAATCGTCCCAGGACCTTTCACGTGTCCCCTTACCCCTCGTCAGATTGCCAAGTATCTCGAGTCCAAGCCCAAACCCGGAGCCGGAGCCGGAGCCCGGCCTAAGCCCAAGCCCAATCCTTCTTCCGAAGCCCCAAAGTTGACAACATGCAACCCGGCAGCCAAGCATTTTCCGCCTCAATTAATTAAAATGTTTTGTTTCAATGGATGGCCAGGGGATGGTGAGGAAAAGCCCTTCGTCCTTCGTCCTTCGTCCTTTTCTGACACATCCGCCGCTCTGGCAGCCTAGTGTAAAATGCTGATTGATATTTCCCGGTTAATAACTTGGGGCCGAAGGGTTGCAAGGTTTTCAAGGTCGCGCAATAAAAATTAAGTTCATCCATCATTCATAGCGAATGCTTGAAGGGACGAGGCCAGGATTTGGATGAGGTAGAGGTCGGTCCTGTTGACAGGCAAACACAACGGAAAGAAACTAAGCAAAGTGCCCTAAAATGTCCTAAGATACCCTTACAAATATTCAATTCCCTCTAAAGCCGGAAATCAATTCCTAAAATCTTGATTCATATCAAATAATTAACATTGTGAGGGCAACTTTCAGCTTGAACTACAAACTCTAGACTAGAACTTTAAATTAGAAATTAAAAGACTATCCTTATCCTTTATATGCTCAAAGATATGAGGAAACCTTTTGTTTTTGCAACTATTTAGCCTTTGATATGATCATAAGGTATTTTTCCATGCCCTCAAAGAGGGTATAAAAGCTGGAAGGCCGTTGGGCTGGTAGCCTGACAGGCAAGGCAGAAGGATAACGACAACAACGACGACTCAATTAGCGAGTCGAGCGCTGTATTTACATAACATTTGAAGCAAGTTTATTTAATTTAATTGTTGTCGACTTTCCGCTGAACGTTGCTCATTGTCCGTGCTTTTGGCCTCCCCGGCCCATTTGCCACGAGACTCCAACTCCTCCGACATTTCTCCATTTTCTGCCAGCTGTTATTGTTTTTTTGAAAACAATATGGCCTGGTGCCTCGTTAGACAAACCGCAGACAGGCCGAACAAAAGGACGAGGACGAGGACGACAACGACGAGGACGAGGACGAGGACGGGGACGAGCCTCGTTGGCAGGACGCGCTCATAAGTAATAATTTTCGGTGGCAGTGAACAAAGGGCTCCCGGCCATTGTTCTGCATCCTCCTGGGTAAACTCCGACCACTGCCACACGGACCATGATCTCTAATGGTTGCTCAATCATCCGTCTCCCCAAGGCTTCACCTAGGGTAAATCTCTATCTAAAATATATACTTTAAATATATACTTTTTGATGGCTCATCTAATTTTGTTTATAAATACATTTGGTGACTGTATGTAGTTGCACAGTGGCAGCTCTGGGCGGCACTTTTGACCCCCCCAAGTCAAGCTGCAACTAAGTTTTAAATTCTCAATGGTTCTTTATCTCAATTTGGCACATTTTTCGGGCCAGTCTGGGGCAGAGAGCTCGTGGCTGTCGCAGCTGTCTGCCAACTGCAGAACTCGAGTTCAGTTCAGCTCCTGTCAGCCTCAGCCTCAGCTTCTCAGATCCTGTCTCAGTCCGGCACACATATGCACTGGGGAAAACCAGGGGGTATGTGGCTATGGTTCCAGGAACTAGGTTGAAAGGTGTCAAAAGGTTTTTAGCTGAATTTCATATTCAATTATTTAGGATTTTATTTTCTAGAGTGCAGTTTCCTTAAGGAAACACAAAGGAAAATATTTTCTAGACTGCATTTGTATGACCTTAAACTGTCTAAATGCCTTATTAAACTGGAATTTATCTATGAAAATATAACAGACACATTAGTAAACTACAACCGTACATTTTTGTTTATACTTTGATATATTTTATAGAATTTGTAATATACATTTTTCCATTATACTTGTACCATTATTTGATTGCAGTGTAGAGCCCCTAGCAACGCAGTCAAACATTCTCGCTCCCTCCCTCCCACGCTCTCTTTTCGTAATGACCTTTGTTTTGATTTTATTATATACTTTTATTCTTTTTTTTCATCTTTCTTTTTTCACATTTTTGAAGTGGTCGTTGGGCAGGGAAATGCTGAGCCTTTTTTTGTATTTTGTTATTGCAGAACATTGCGTGCGGTGCCTGAACGCAACTTTCAAGGATGCCACTTACAGCCCGTCGCCACACCCCGCTTCTTGCACTGTCAGTTAGCTAACGATGTTGCCCCGCTTAACGTGTGTTCCACTTGCCACGCCCCCGACGCCTAACGCCCCACTTCCCGCCCCGCCCCGCCCCTATCCTAGACCTGACTAAAGATCAACATTCGAGTGCTACAAAACTTTTGTCATTTACGCGCCGAAAAATTTGGTCGCCGCTACTCTCCTCGCCGCCCTTGGAAAATCCACACCCCACAGCCGCCCCTTTTTCGCACCACCAGATGACCTCGCACCCACCCACTGCCGCCCCCATGCCCCGTTCCACTCAGTTCCGTTTCGTTTCGTTCCCATAATTGAATTTTTGCTGCCGCCGAGACGAGCTGAAACTAGACACAAAAAAAAAATTCGATAGTATAAGGACGAAGAGAAAGTCCGCTAGATGATAAAAACAAAACGAAAAATACCTCAGAGGAGAGTAAATCGATAAATAATCGAAAATAAAAACATCAATGGGTAATCGAAAAATCGATGTATTTTAGAAAAATTATTTAATAGTTTTAAAAGAGTCTTGAATTGTTTAAGAAGATTTGCGATCTAAAAATCGAATAATAAACTTGCAAGTTATAATATAATCAAATTATCTGTTATTCTATCAATCACGCTCGCACTCGTACTCAGAATCGCCTCAGATGGTTAGCCGAGGATCTGGTACAGTCGAGCACAGTTAACTATAGCTTTCTTACTTACTTCTTAATAGATAGACCGTGTTTTTGTTCTAGATAAATAAATGCATTTACAAATAAATGCCCCCTTCCGCATCGTAGAGATTATTATTGGTATTTGTGTACAAAATCTATTGGAAAATTTACTTGTGAACGTATTCCCTAAGCCCGTTAAACTGTTTTTAATCCATTTACTTACATTTCCTATATTTATTTTGTTAAAATTTCCGATTGATTGTTTCTATGACGATTAATTTAATGGAGACTATGTGACATACCTTCAGATGGCACTTACAGGGTATGCCATGAGTGCCAAATAGACCCACACCCTCTCTTTCGAAGATGGAGGCAAGGAAAAAAACAAACGACGGCACGGCTATAGAAAGCAGGGGAGAACAAAAAAAATGTGTAAAATTAAATGAAAAATAAACAATGAACATGGCACAGTTGAATTGAATTGAAGAGCTCTGCTCTCTGCTCTTGGCAAGCTTTTGAACAGACCAGAACCAGGACCAGAACCGACAAAGCCCCGACAGAGACAGAGGCACCACCACTAGGACACTGGCAACAGGGCGGGGGCGATGATATTTGGGCAGTGGTAGTGGCTCAGTTTTTGGCCAGGCATGTCCCGGATTCGTTTGTCTTCGCTTCACCCCCGGTTTTCGTTTTTTAAACATGCTAGAGTTAAAAATGCTGACATGGTCATGGATGCTATGAGGGATGCACTGGGGAAAAAGTGCAGAGTTTAGCACTTGATCTTGTATAGAACGTCCTTTATTTATAGAGCTACACATATTTTGGAAATATTTATCGAGTTAAATGAATCTTCAATGTAAAATAACTTTGTTATTACTGTTAATTGCAAAATCTTCAAGGTTTTTTGCCGTCCAACAGGAGGCTATTCCTATGAATTACTAGCAACTCGCACACACACACACAGTCTGAGTATATACACCACTTCCCGCCATCTCTCACTTACTGTGTGCCATTTCCGTTTCCGTTTTCCACTTTCCACTTGCTGGGTATTTAGTTTTGTCGCCTCCAGCCCCCCTGCTCCTTTGGCCCAAGCTCGTGTAATTGTTGTACTTCGCGTGTACTTTCTGTTGTCGCTGTGATTTTGATATCCCCCTGCCTCCCAGAGAGAGAGAGAGCTCCAAGCCCCATGTGTTGGACAAGGCAGCGATGAGTCCTCGCCAGCAACCTAATTGAGTTTCCAGTTTTAAGCTTGCCTCTCGTGTGTGTGCCCCTGCCCCACCTTCGGCAACGGAGTTTAGGAGGCCCCCGAAAATCCCCAGCCCACCGTTGGTCGTTGGATTCATTAAAAGAAAAGCAGATGGGGAGAAAAATTTAACAGAAATAATGATCCCGCTGGCATGTGAAACGGAAACCATTGGCTCCTGCCTCCCAAAATAATCACCCGAGTCGTAAACGATGCCTGCACAGTGGGTTCAGGGAAAAATAAAAACACAACCCGGATCAATAAAGCAATTTAATAGTAAATAAAGCAACAGAAATTTAGTTCACAAAGTCTATATACTTGTATGTAGTATTAGCTTTGAAAATATTTATAGAATTTTTAGCTTATACTTTCCTTTACCCTTTCTATATCCCTATAGTCCTGCCACTGTACCCGATTTCATTGCTATCATTAATACACACACTCGTACTCTATAATCGTAAAGTTCGTACATCGTTAAGCGATTAGGAAAATCACAATACCTTCTTCCCTCCCCGCCTTCGTCAAACAATCAAAGCATATTTCTGTTTATCAGTTTTGGGGTCCCATAAAAAAGTTGAAAATGCTGTTTAGCTTGTTGCGGCTTCTTGCTAATTAAAAGCCGGCAAATCGACGAGCATAAAAGTTGCTAATGAAAAGCTAATGGCTCAAGGAAAAGCGGTTAGGATCTGGGCTAGCAGCGCTCGGGTGGAAAATGACTGGGGGGGAAGGCGAGCAGTGCGGAAACGGAAATTGAGGCGGGAGTTGGAAAAATTGATGACTAAAATGGCATCTGGTGTTGTTGTCTCTATCTGTCGTTTGCATTTGCCGCCCCCTTTCGCCACTTGAAAGTGAAAGACATCCACGAGGCACATCATTATTTCGACTCTGAGCTGAAACTTTTTGCATTTCTCCCGCCAGCAGAGCTACCTACTTTCCCTCTTGCCAGCATCAAAGGTGATTGTTTTCCAGACGCTGATCAATGACAAGCGAGAACCATTTAAGACCACGAGTATGAGGTGCAAACACTTGTCCCGACGACTGATTACCCAGGAAAAGCACTAGTCGAGAACAGGGTCCAAAAAAAGTCTGATTTACATGTAGGAAAAAGTATTGTTCTCACTATAGTAACGAAAATAATATACTAACATTTGATTTATCTGTATTTTAAACTTCGAAAAATAAGGAATTTAAAGTTAAAACATCGATCTTATCTACAAAAATATCCTTTTATTATATGATATTTATTGGGCTTATGTTTCCGATTATTTTGTAAAACATCTGTAAACCTGAATGTATCCAAAACATTGAAAGATTGATTTTTACTTTACTTGTTTTTTATCTTATTTCCCAGTTGAATTTGCTGTCCAAGCAATAACCCCCGTAAGATCTCGGAACTACTGGATATTATACAGAAAAGGTAGCTGAAGTGAAACCAAAAACAACAAAACAAGAAAGGCAAAACTTTGCGAGAATAATTTGTGCAAAATTGTCGTCTGTCGACTTCTATGTGGTTGAAGCGATAAAAATCCTGGGCCATATAAATAAAGAAGAACTCACAATCAAAGTAGAGTCGGGACGGAGGCAAAGGACACGCTCATCGATTGAAAGTTGAGTCAAAAGTCAGCCTGGCGGCAAATCGAAGTGAAAGTTTGTCCCATGGGCAACAATGATAGCTATTGAGTGATGGTTAAAACAAACATGCAAACTGCCATTAAAATTGACAAAAATTACACACGGTCTTGGGGATGTGTTCAAAGGCAGTCAAAGCCATCAATAGACTGACAACAAAGTTTACCTCCGCTTAATCAAAGGCACGCGGAATACAAAGCTAAAAGGCAAAAGATCCGACTATGAGATACCCGGTAGCCAGGATTATAGCCAGTACTTAGTACTAGCCTTGTTAATAAAATGTCAAAATATTTCTTCTCTGAATTAAGTCATGGCTGGGCATCGGAATGGCCAAGGAAGGAGGACAACCTGTTGAGCTGCCATCGATCCCCTTTTGATGACAGTCTTCGTCCCTGAGTATCGTCCGGCCATATAATTGGCGCCCAACGCACGACAGGAAATTGCGAAAGGAAACTGAAGACCGGCAGTCAACTTTTTCTTGTCGAGACAGATTTTTTTACGACCTGAACATGAAGTTAACGCAAAAGGTTTGACATATATACCAATGCCGTCAATGCAATTGAAAGGCGCACATTGGCGTCGATTGAGTTGTTTCCTTGGAAAATTGATAGCAAAGATAAACAAGCTGTCGAGTTCCACTGTGCCACAGTGAAAGCCCACCGGAGGTAAAACGAAATTGCATTCGGCTTAAAAAGAAGTTGAGAAGTTCGAAAAAGGACTTGCAAATAAGATAAGACGCTGCTGATGATAGCGGAAGTGCCTTTTGCATTTTTAATAAAATTGCAAGCTAAAAAAAGTCATAAATAAATTCAAAGTAAATACAAATTAAACACCTTTTCAGGATTCAACTAAACAAACAGCTAAAAACAACATTTACATACCTAGAATTCATTCATTTTTAAAATCGAACAAGAATATTTAAGGGGAACTTTATCCAACAGTCGGGAGCTGCTCTTTTTTTCTTGATTTTTTCTGTGTGTGTTATTTTGCCCTCGACGCTTGCCACTTTTCACAACGTTTTTCACGGATTTCCAGCTGCTTTTGTGCCGAGCTCTTGTTCTTGTTGTTTTCCCATTGTTGTAGCTGCTCCACATGACATTGCTCAGTTAGCTTGTTGTTAACCCACCTTTGCCCCCGTTTTTCCCACCGATTCGCACCCTCGCGCCACTTCCTCTTTTTGTTTGATTTTTTGAACTGGGCGTGAAATTGTTTGACTCGATATTGTTCTCACTCAAAAGGCATTAAAATATTTTTGAAATAAACTCAAAGACTTGTCTTTTTGAATTTAGATATGATTAGGGATTAAGATATGGTATGGATATTTGACGCGAAAGTCAATATATAAATATGTATTCTATTTTATATGTATATTCTTTTTTATATAATATATAATACAGAAATAAATAACGTTTTTATATACTTTATGATAATAACGCAACGCATTATTTTGTAATATTTTCAATACTACATTGAACGGAATAAAGGCGTTGGGCAATATATTATACATATTTTCCTATATATAAACTTTTCTCCTTCCAATTTAGGTAACTAATTAGGGTTCTTTAGATTATATTAAATAGAAAATACTTGAGATAATCCTTTTAGATTAATTCATAATACTCAAGTGAAATGTCACTAAGATAGTACAAATTTAAGTCATATAAGGGTAGCCCCAAATTCGGTCCCCAAGGACCAGCCTCCGTTTTTTATATTTTTTGAGGGTTTTTTTCATGTTGGTTTCTTTGATTGCAGTTTGGCTGGATTTCCTCTTGGATCTGTGTGGCTGTGCGCCGTGAATCTGTGTGTGTTGAGTGGCACTTGACAAAGTTATGGCACAGCCGCAGGTGCAGCCAGAATGTTAGCAATGCTACGGATGCTGATGATGGCGACGACGATGACAGTGGCTCTGAATTCGGGAATTGGGCAGGAGGAAGTGGTTTGAGCTGAAGGACTTTTTGGGCCACCACTTGGCCTGCAATTGATCCTTTTTCGATCGGTTCTGACTTTCAAACGAGTAGAAGGAA
>JAEIIH010012359.1:0-10457 GCA_018904745.1 Drosophila orosa
GAGCAGCTCTTTAGTTGTTCTTTAATTTTAAATCTAGAAAGAAATTTAATAGCCACAAATTCCACCATTTTTAATATAATATTCTTACTTATCCAAAGAACTTTTTTAAATAGAATTGGTCCATCAAACATTAATTTTCGTAAATTGTTGAAGTTTCCCTAAAATTTTTAAATATTTTTAATGAAAAAACAATTTATATAAAGACCCAAAATTATTACACAGTTGGTTTTTATTATTTAAGTTTTATCCCATCTAAAAACACATTTACCCCTCCTATTATTTATTTTTTTTTTGTTTCTGCCTTCAAGGACGCTTTCCCCAAGAACAATTGTCATTAATTAAGTATTTGTAGACGGACAAAATCGATGCATTGATTATTTACTTTGACCGCAGACTTTTTTGGGGGGCTGCGTGTACTGAACTGCTGAACTGGCCAACTGCTCGGGGTGATGTTGGCCAAGTTGGCATTCCAGTTTCGGCCAATGGGCGACACGAAGCACATTGTGACCGAATTCGTCTATTGTCTGCTTCTCAGAGGCGGGAAGATGTCGCCGCCGGTGCTGTACTACCTGCCGCCCAGTCCGCCCTGCCGCAGCATCCTGTTGCTGGCCAAAATGCTGAACCTGGACTTTGAGCTGAAGATCGTTAATATCCTGGAGGGTGAGCAATTGAAGCCGGATTTCGTGGCCATGAATCCGCAGCACTGTGTGCCGACAATGAACGACGAGGGCCTGGTGCTCTGGGAAAGGTAAGTGGGTCTATTCTACTCCTTTCTTTGAATAAATACCTTATCAACTTGCCTTTCAGCCGGGCAATCCTGGCCTATCTGGTGGCTGCCTATGGCAAGAGCGATTCACTTTATCCTACGGACATCCGGGTGCGTGCCTTGGTGGACCAGCGCCTGCACTTTGATCTGGGCACCCTCTACATGCGACTCACGGACTACTATGTGACTATACAACCTAAACTTTAACTATTTAATTATTAAAATTAATTGTACTCTTTTCTTTAGTTCCCCACAATGTTTATAGGAGCCCCTCTGGATGAGGGAAAGCGAGCCAAGCTGACGGAGGCTGTCGGCTGGCTGAACTCGATTCTGGAAGGAAGACAATACGCTGCTGCTGAGCACTTTACCATCGCGGATCTCACGCTCCTGGTCACCGTATCCCAGCTAGAGGCCTTTGAGTTTGAGCTGAGACCCTATAAGCACATACGGCAGTGGCTAGATCGCTGCAAGGATCACATGGCACCCTTCGACTACGAGGAGCTAAATGTCACCAAGGCCAATCTTCTGGCGGATATGTTCAAGGCCAAGATGAACCAGTCGGGTGGCTCCTAATATTCTGCGGAGCAAATATACATATAAATAATCAGTTGTGTAAGTGTTGTATTAAATAAACGTGTTGTTTTGTGACTCACAACCTTTTGTTCAAAACGTGAAAATTAATCCATCAAAAGAGAGTCAGGGCGTGGAAGATTTCCAAAAACGGGAATCGATTGCTAATTTAATTCGCTGATTCTATTTCTAAAGAAATGTTGTATATATATTGAATGAATTAGGCAGATTCCTAATACGGCGCGAATTTAAAGGTATTTTATATATGCCAAAAGTGATTGAATTGGTTTTTTTTTTTGGTATTATTCTTATTTCTATTGGGAATTAAATATTTCTAGTTGAATATATTTTAGTCAACGCAATATTTATTAAACTACTTTTAAATAAACAAGTATTTTACTTAAACTAAACTTGTTTCGAACTGTTAAAAGTTAATGTAATCTAAAGTTTAGCTATCTCCAGATCTTAGTTAAATTGCAAAACAACAGGTCAAATTTCTTTTAATTTCCTGAATATACTCAAAAGTTTAAAGCATGTTTCCATTATATATTTTTAAACATAAGCATGTTTGATTTTTTTCCCCTCACATGATAAGCTTTAAAATAATATTAGTAAGTATTCCTTAGCTGAGCTGAAACCCTATTTCAAATGTAATTTTCAGCTGGATTCGCAGTTAACTTAATTGAGTTTTTGTCCCCAAAGTGTGACAATCTAGATGAATTGACTGACCGCCTCCATTGTAGCTAAAATGAGCTGCTAACTGGCGGCCCAGAGAGCTCACCAAAAAAACAACCAAAGACAAAGCGACACACATTTTAAAAATACCGCCACCCAAAACATGGTCCACAGGACGAAATAGCTTCAGGCAAATGTGCAGTATTAACGTGTGTTTGAGAGTGGACAAACTAGCGGATGCCAATGATGATGATGATGGCGGCACCGGCATCTGTAAAACCTCAACGGAAATTTTATTATAGGAGAAGGGGGGGAGAGCTACAAAAAAAAAAGCGGAGGAGCTCCATTTGACGAGAGGAGCGGGCTATTTTTATACCAACAGCGGCCCTAAGGTCTGTGGCAGGATTCCGGCTTTACAGTCTCGCTTTGGCCGCTGACTATGGCGGCCGCTCGGTTGTCTCTGGCAATATTAACCGTGGTCCTCATGGCAACCGGAAATGGCCAACAGCAGCAGCAACAGCAGCAGCATCAGGAGCAGCAGCAAGTAGTTTCCAGTGCCAAGCAGTTGCAACTATTGCTGGGTAGGTTCAAGGGAGTGTGAGATATTAGAAAATGGTGAAGTTTTATGTTTTATTTGAGAGTTTTTCGCCTATTGCTGATCAGGAGTGCCACAGAAATATTATTGGATTTTAAATCCATTTAAAACGTGTCTAAAAACATACAACAAATACTTTTCTGTACCATTTCTATTGATTTTAAATTTGTGAGGATTTCGGCAGCACAAAAAAAGAGTTAACTATGAATGGTGAATAATTTTAGGGATCAATTATTATTTTTCTAAATCACCCAATAATAAAATATAATAAAATATATAACAATTAGCGACTTGTCCCGGCTTCGCATGGGAAAATCCCCTGACAGTAATATCAAGGCAGCTGCCCGTGCTACCCCTTTTTTTTCGAAGAACCGCTCGACCAATTTTGTGCAAACTTCACATAAACCATTTACTAAATACCCCGAACAAAGCCTAAACATTTTGTTCGGTTAGGTGAGCCCGTTCTTGAGTTATAAAATGATTAGGAAATTACACTTTTTTGTATATAAGAGATAACGAAATATAATCCCCTAACCCACCTTCCTTGACAGATTGCTCCTGCCTGCATGCCAACGATCGGAATGCCACCCAGTGGGGCAGATTGGCAATTAACGCTAGCCAGGCGCTGGGCGTCAAAAACAACTGCCTGATGATCTTCATCGGTGGCCACGATGACGAACTGGTGGCCTTTCAGCTCGAGCAACTGCAGCTGCGTCCCGGGTGAGTGGCAATACTTCCGGCCGAATTCCGGGTTCGAAATGGGAATGGAAATGGGAATGGAAATGGTAGTGGTAATGGGGAATGGCCAGAGATGAGGCAGCCAGCCGATCATATCTCAAATCGGCAGACAGCTGCCGGTGACAGCCATCAAAATCGAATCCGTCGATGGATAAGGCTGGTCGTCCGTCGCGGAAATGCGATGGCCAAAAGCGGAATGGCCAAGAGCTAAGTCAGAATCGTTGCAGCAAGCGGCAGCGGCTATGTAATTAAAATACCTTGCGAAGGCCATGTGGGCGGTCCGCCAGGCCCGCCTGGCCCGCCTGGCCGCCTGCTGCTTATTTATATTTATAAATCCCGCAAATTTGTGTCAATTTATGCAAAAACTCTATGCATCCAACATTTGCGCCATAAAAATAACGCACACAATATTTCGGAATCGATTTGTCAATAAAATTGGAGAGCACTGGCCAGCCACAATTCAGTGGAGCTTGGGCCGAGTGCGCCGTCGAATGTGGTTCGAATAAATCCTCGAGAGCAACAGTCGCTGGGAAAGCGCGTCCGAGTCGCTGGGAAAGTGCGGGTGAATCGACCAACGATTGGTTGAAAGTGTCAGTGTCATCGGAAAAAGGTGTTAAGTGAACGGAAAAAAGTGCCTCAAAGCAAGGTTGAATTTGCTAATAAATCGTTTTAAAAAAAATATACAAATTATAAACACAGAAAGCTCCTCAAACCACAATGTTTTAGATTAGAAATATTCTTTAAAAATTCATAAAACATTTTTTTTAAATCTTAAATAAAATCTTGTGCACTCCAAAATATTTCTAAGATAGGAGCAAAGTTTCCCGAAATTGGGCTTCCACAAAATTGTTAAATAACTGCAACAAGGACTGTATTTTAAAGACATTTTTAAGCAGCATAGACTATTTGTGTGGAAAACTATTATAAAAGTGGATTGTCAATTAAAAATACTATTGTTTTTTCTTTTATAAATTATAGTTACTAAGATTTTCTTAAGGTTGTTTCATATTAATATACAATATCATAAATTATAAACCTTGTTGTGGATTGTAATGTGATCCTTATGGACCTAATAGCCTAATTAAGAATAAATTTACTCTGAATTGTATTGTCGGTTGTTTTGCGGAATCTAGAGATCCCTACAAATTTGATTAGTTGTTAAGTAAACGTTTAAAATTCCTTAAATAATAATAAATCAATGTAAAGTCAAAAAGTTTACACTTTACCCAGAATCTGATTCAAGGAGCTTACTGTGAAATCACTTTTAATTAAAATACATAATAAAATAAAATAAATAATAGTTTTTGGAAAACTCAACTCAAATAGAAAATCCTTTGTGTTATATCTGAGAAAAGTGTGCTTTCAAAATGTCCATGGATCCAACAGTTTCGTTCGAGGATCTGGAGCGTGTGAGTGTTAATGATTATGTGGTGATTCTGTCAGTGAATGACAGCAATTCAATCCACAATTTTCCATCCAGCGTCGTCGTCGCACCAGTTCCGCCCGCAAGCAGTCACAGACTCCGCAGCCACCTTCGCACCTGGCCGATTCGGAGGCCATGGCCGTGATCAACGAGATTTTCAATCCCTCGCTTAAGCTGCCGGAGTCCAGTGGCCACTACACGCTGCCCGAGGAGATGACCGCTGACGATCCGGTGGCGCCACAAGACCTGGACATTGCCAAGCTGGCGGAGCTGAAGGAAGTAAGTCGCCGGCTAAGACTGAAGATGACTGGCAGGCATTGATTGTGTGACTCGTCCCAAGGTCTTCTCGCTCTTTGACACCGATTGCGACGGATTGATCTCGAAGGATGATCTGCGGTTCACCTACACCGCGCTGGGCAATGAACCCAACGAGCAGCTGCTGGAACAGATGATGGAGGAAGCCAAGGAACCCCTAGACTATGAGGCCTTTGTTCGGCTGATGAGTCGTCGAACCCAGGAACTGGATCCGGAGGATGTGCTGCTCGAGGCCTGGAGCAAATGGGATGATCACGGCACGGGCAAGATCGAGGAACGCAAGTGGGTTTCAGGAGAAACTCAAACTCGAGCTATATAACCCTTCGAATTCCCCATTCCCAGGATCTACGAGGAGCTAACCAACTATGGTGACAAAATGAGCCTCAACGAGGCCAAGGAGGCTCTTAGCCATGCACCGATGGCCAAGCCCAAGTCCCTGGAGGAGCCGCCCATGATCGATTATCCGGCCTTTTGTCGCATGCTCGGTGGAATGCGCAAGCGAAAGGGGGAATAAAATTATAGATTGGTCAATAGGAATTTTTATTTAATATTGTTAGATTGTTTATTACTTCAAAATTTGTTAAAACAGAATTCCAAAGGACTCTTTCATAGATTGCTGGTTAGTTACAGGGACATAAGGTCTGAGAAAAGGTTGCCAAAACAAGGAATACTTAGGGATTCTAACTATTTGGATTTTTAAGTTCCTATTACGTTTATTTTTTATATCCTGGCAAAATTTACAAGCATACAAATAAGTATTGCTTTGAGTTAAAAAATTCTATATTTATTTATTTATTTTAATCAAGAAAGAAAGGTATAAACATATTTCAGGTTCTTTTTTGAAGCAAGTTAATATTCTATTGGCTTTCTCCTGCTTTTCAGTAATTTTAGCAATCTACTTAATTATTTTTCAATTACTTATCCGCTCTAAGAACCTGGCCAATCGCAGCTGTTTCGATGTGACAATCGAATTAGCCTTAACGCCAACTTTTGTTCGACTTTTTATCAAAATAAATCGTGAAGAACCAACCGAGCGAGCGCTTTGGGGATTATTTCTTAATGGCCATTTGCTGGTTGCAAACGATATTTATAGGTCCGGCGGCAGCGGCGGCTGGCTGACCAACGAGCCGGCCCCAAAAGTATCGGCCAATAAATTTTAGACATCATTACGCATCTGTGGTGGCCAATGCAAACGGCAGGCAGGCATGCCTATGCGGTGGAATTCCTCTCTACATATTTATTATATTTGTATTTTATTTATTTTTTTTTTTTTTTTTCGCCCATCAAATGCAATTTTTGTGACAGCTGCTCGGACAGCGTGGACGTCTTTCCGTATCTGAGGGAGCCCGTCATTGAGAACGCGACTCTGGCGGCGGACACCTTTTGCCAGCACAGCCGGAACCGCAGTGCCACGCCTATTTATAGCTCCGGTCGATTGCTAGGCCTTCGGCTCCGCTTCCAGCATCCGCCCACCAGTGCGGACAGGTGGAACTTGACCCTAACTGCCAGCTATCGATTTCTGAAGCGAGGTAAGTTGGCCTCAATATCTGATAGTTGGGAATGAAGGGTATCCCTGGGTTAACCATTCAAATGTTGGACTCCTCCACAGACAACTTTCGGACGGACGGTCGCCTGGTGCCGCACAGCTACTGCGACTTCTACTTCTTTGCCAGCCTGGCCACCGAGGAGGGCAATCTGGGCCAGGGTTACTTTCACTCGCCCCGCTTTCCTGCCCATTATCCCGCACACATTAAGTGCGCCTACAAGTTCATCGGCAGGCCGGACACTCATGTGGAAATCCTGTTCGAGGAGCTGCAGCTGCCGCCGGTGGTTAGCGGTGGCTGTCAGCTGGACGCCATTACCCTATTCGATGCCGAGTCCGCCCACATGAGCTCCGTGATCGATGTGCTCTGCTCAAGTCGACCCAGCCGCCGGCTGGTGAGCAGCGGTCCCGATCTCCTGCTGGAGTTCAATGCCAGCTCCAATCGCACGGCCAAGGGATTCCGTGGCAAGTACAGATTCGTGCCTAATGAACCCGACATTCTGCTGGCTCTGCCTCCGCCGCCCGCCGTCTTGGAGGCGGCCAGTGTGGCAGTGAAGGAGGAGAAGCAGTTGCAGATCCAGCAACTCCAGCTACAACAGTCCTTCGCCGCCAAGGCTAACAGTCTGCCAATGGATGTGGAGCTGTCGAAGCCGGGACGGCCGTTTGGTGAGTTGGCGCCCCATAAATTAGCCTTATATGTAGTCATCCCCTTCTTCCGCGAGAGTTCTGCAACACGCAAAGATATATGTTGGCTTCTTTTAATTGATTATTTTGTTGAATGTCTCATAATCATAGCCAGAAAACTGATATCAATAAAACAAAAAATATACCAGAAATAGGAATAACAGGATTTTCATAATATAAAATGATGAATTTAGTAGGGAAATTTTGTTCAGTGCTCTTCGCTTTGCTTATCCCTCGACACTACCCCCTCTGTAGAACCCAGACCCAATCGAATTATGTTAATCGATGGCAAATGGCGGCAAAACTAGCCTCCTCGCGCCTCCACTCGACGGCTTCCGTCTGCCTCGCCTCGGATGCTGAGGCGGAAACGGATGTGGCCAATCCAATGGGCCCAAGCGGAGGGGGAGTGGGCCATGTTAATGGTGCATCATCTCTTCATCTCGTCTCAGTCTTTGCTGAACTGCTGTCGCGTTCAAATGGCGCTCTATCGCTTCACATGGCTTCTACTCAACACTGTCCTTTGGGTTTTGGTCTTTGTTTACCAATCGAAGGCACTGTGTACCCCTTTGCCTGCCAGTAAGTTTTTTAATATACACTTTGGCCAAAATATTTATTTAACTAAGAAACAATGAACCTACTTCCATTGTGTGTGTGTAAATGTGTCAGTGTGTGCTTTAAATTATAAACTAAATAATGGCTTTAATATGGACCATAAAAGGGCGACAGCTCCACTGATTAAAACAAACTGCAATGTGGAATGGATAATCATAAACCTGTGGGAAGAAAGAAAGCTGGATTAGGCATCTTTGAATTTTAAAAAGTGGTATAAAGTTTCAGATAGAAAGAGTAATTTCCATATTTACTATAATCACCTCTTAAGTATTATTCTGGCCTTCTTCAATCCCTCTTCGCCTGGCACCTCCTTGCCCAGATAAACGCGAAGTCCCGGCAGGGCCCTCATGAAATAATCATCCCAGTCGACTTCGCTCATGTCAAAGTCATAGAGCAACTGGTCCTCAGGCGACAATTGCTTCCACAGCTGCTGAGTATTGTTGGTGTCGAACTTCCACGAGGTGTCCACGAAGGGGGCCAGCACCTCGATATTCTTGTGTACTTTCTCATAGAGCTTGATAACACGTGGCCTGCGACCTCGCAGACGTAGCCACATATCAAATGCGTAACCCGGCAGGATGTGGTAGAAGTAGACCAGAAACTTGAACAACCACATGGATCTTGTGCAGTGCAAGAACGGCATCCACATCATCTTAGTTAGCGGGAAGACGTTCTTTAGCTTGGCCGCTCTGTCCCGGAATCCGCCCCACGTGATCGGCCTCTTCTCGCTGGGCGTGAAGTTGTAGATGGGCGGGTCCTGGGGCAGCGCCTTAGGGTCATTCCTGGCCGTGTGCCAGGCGAGGGCTATCATCGTGTTGACACAGTAATCCACGGGCACAATACCAGCCTGGGCCTTCACATTCAGGAGCGCGATCCGAATGAAACCACGGGCAGAGCCATAGAGCACAGCTATGGGTCCGTATAAGTTGTCAATCCAGCCCGACATTGGCTCCTTGTAGGTGGCAATGACTGGGGGGGAATACTTGGGGTTAGTGGGGCACAGCCACAGCCGTTGACTACATCACCTACTGGCGCCAGGACGAAAGATGCAAAACGGCAGATCGCCGGCCTCATCCTGGAGCAGCTGCTCTGCCAGAGCCTTGGTGTAGGTGTAGGTATTCGGGAACTTGCCCAGCAGAATAGGAGTCATGTTGTCCACCAGTTCGTCGTCCAAAGTCTCGTACAGCTGCAGGACCCTTCGAACGGGACAATTCAGGTTCTCCGGGTAGTAACGTTCCTGAATGTGGTTCTCCACGCAGTTGGAGAAGGCGGTCGACACGTGCACAAAGGCCACCAGGTGCTGCATCTCCTTGGCCAGCTCCATCATGAGCAGGGCAGCCCGCGTATTGATGGCCAGGGCAATGTGCAGAGGCTCCATAAACCGCACGGTAGCGGCACCATGGAATACCACCTGCACCTCGTCCACAAGGAGCTGGCGATCGGAGAGGCTCAGGCCAAGATCCGGCAGCTGACAATCGCCAGAAAGGGGCGCCACTCGCTTCAGCACGTTGGGATCCGATTGCAAAAGCAGGAGGAATACCTATAGAGAAAAACAAAAATAATATCACTATCCAAACGAATCTTGATCTTGGGTTGATTCCTAGCAAAATTCACACTATCTTCATATTTATTTTCATTATTTAACAATGCAATCGAGCTTCGGTGACAACTGCTGGCAGTCACAGTCGCCATTATTTATATGTTCGTGTTAATAATGTGATAATTATCTATAAAAATCAGCTAAATTGTAATTCTGATCAGACCTGCATAATTAGTTTAGAAAACTATGCATATTTGTGTTGTCTACCCTTTTTAGTTGCCGATGCATATCAGTCAACACTTCACAAATTTTAATTTATATCACACTTGTCTACCCTCTTTTATGGCCGATGCATACCCGTCAACACTTCACAAATATTTTATTTTAACATACATATATCACACTTGCTGATTATTAAGATAACTATTACATCCGTAGTTTTCTTCAACTATCCCATTTTGAATTTTAATTTAATTGTTGAGCAATTTATTCGGAAAATGTTGAAGGAACTTGTGGTATTTTCATGTAGATATTAAGCTTTCAGGTTTTAGAAAACAAGTTTAATACTTTGGACACATTTTTGCCACTATAAATATCAAATTTGAATTCCGTGAATTAATTATTAAGCAATTTATTCAGGGAATTTTGAAGGAATTTTTGGTACTTTCACGTAGAAATTAAACTTCCCGGTTTTAGAAAACAAAATTAATACTTTAGACACGTTTTTGCTACTACAATTTATTTAGGAAATTTTGAAGTAATTTTTTGATAATTTAAGCTTTTAGGTTTTAGAAAACAAAATTAATACTTTAAGCTCATTTTTGCTACTCTAAATTTCAATTAAATCCATTGAATTCCATGAATTAATTATTAAGCAATTTATTCAGGAAATTTTGAAGGAATTTTTGGATAATTTAAGCTTTTAGGTTTTAGAAAACAAAATTATTACTTTAGACTTCCGTGAATTAATTATTAAGCAATTTATCCTGGAAATTT
>JAEIIH010012364.1:0-18151 GCA_018904745.1 Drosophila orosa
AATTATAATCCAAACAAAGAAATTGGAATTGCGAGAACTTAATTTTCAGTTGATTAATGACTAAAGAATCCCATGACTGATACTATAATTGTTATTATTCGCTTTAAAAAAGGTTTATATTTGAATTTAAAGCAATTTAATTGAAGTTATATGTAGATTTTTCAAGAACATATATTAAAAACACCTAAAAATGGTTACAATTTATGTTCTAACCAGAAATTAAATAAAATACTGATTTTATTTTATTTATTTCGAACAAAAACTCATGAAAAAATGTAATTACCAAGCGTTAATTCATATAATCAAAAGGTTGGTATCAGAGCTTTTAACCAGACATTGAGAAAGTGCGCCTTAGGGATTGTTGAAGCTTCTACAAGTGGCACTATAATGGTTAAAACTCAGAAATTCTCTAAACCTGGCTTACGCTTTGTGTTTGTTTTTCTTTTTATTCAAGTTACCAATTCGATTTGTTTGAATAGGCAGTCTGAGTTGTAAAATTTAGAGCCCCGCAGGCCAGAATTACTCACCTTTCGAGGATTGTGAAGGCAACAACAGGTAGTTGAAGTGGACGGTGGTGACGATAAGAAAGAGGCCACGCCAAGTGCTCCGGCAATTGCAGGGTAATATTACTCGTTCACTTTCGATTTGATCGGCCGATAAGACAGCAACATTGACGGGGGTAAAACGCGGTGTTAGCAAGGGTAAACAAAGAACAAACACACTTTTCTTGGGCAAACAAAACCAAAATTCGTGGATCTTTTATTTTTCGTTTTTTCGATTTTTTTTTTTCGTTGTTGTACTTTTTACGCTGTATATGTGTCCCGCTCGCTCTTTTTGGCCCCTCTTCTCGGACTCACTTTAACCGGTTTCTCCGTGTCTCGGCTTATGTTTATATGCTGCTCTTGTTGTTTCTTTTACTCTTTCGCTGGCGACTGCTTGGAAAATATGCTGCAATTGCAGCCAGCAAATTAATGTTGTTTTTAAACAGAACTCCGGATTAAAACAAAACACACGCGCAGGCGCAGAGACTGGACAAATGCTGGGGGGAACAGGTGCTAACGATTCTAGCGTTTCCGCGCTGTGACTTGTTTAGTTTCTTTGGCTTGGCGAGCAGCTCTTTTTCCGCACGGCGACCCGCTTAACTCGAATTTTTGTAAACGAATAAACACCTGTTGCTTCACATCAGTGTTGCCAGATGGAAGTCTATTTTTCCCCTAAATAATCTCAAAAAGTTTAATTTTTTCCTAAAAAATCCAGTCTACCCGCAAAAATTTTAAAAAGCACATATTTTTTAAAAATATAAAGAAAACTTATTGTGACTTTATTTTCATTTGATTAAACACCTGTTGCTTGCACTGTGACCTAGTCTGAGAAATATTAAGAATATATATTAATAAAGAAAATACCGAAAATAAAACAGCGAGACTGTCGAAAACGATAACGATTATTGGCGATCTTTTTACATTTTGGACTTTTTAAGCTGTTTCCACAGGTTGACGTCTCTGGAAACGCTCAAGGCCCAAAAGTCTGATGCCAGACTGTTGCTGGTTGCTCAGGCCTCGAGACCAAATCTGACCAAACGCGTTCAGTTGAACTGTCTCAAGATATCCATCTGTGATCAGTGATCATGTTGTTCTGCTGAACGCAACCATTATTTATTTTTATTACAAATTATCGATATATTGATATATTTCTCACATCCCTACGAATGAAGTAATCTGGTAACACTGGACATCAACAAATTGTGACGACATTGCTATTTTTATTATTTATTTGTTTCACCAGAGCTAGTAACAATGTCGGACGATCTCGCCTATCTGGACACCTTGTCAAACAAGGACCTATTGAAAAAGTGCAAGGAGCACGGACTGCCCGAGGTACCAGTGACAGAGAGCACCCGAAACGTTATAATTCGCCGGCTGCGAAGTGCCATCACGGGAATTCCTTTGAACAAAGGCAAGTCTGCTGGCAAGAAGTCGGCGCCCAGACGTGAAACCGTACACGGCAGCCAGGTAAGCGCACCCACTGCGGGGCCAGTGCGTCGCGCGGCGGGCAGAAGTCCAGGACGCGATGCCATCGGCAACACCACCACCACCACCAACAGTCGCCGCACCATCGCCGCCTACGCACCGGACAACACATCGCTTTCTGGAAGATCTGTGCAGACAACCACCACGGTTTCCGATGTGGGTTCCCAGTCGGAGGACGACGACTACTTCATGGTGGACTCGCCGAGGGTGGCATACTCGCATGCCACTCAAACGCCGCCCAAGGAGGACAGGTCGCGAAATCGCTCCGTTTCACTGACCAAATCCGGAGTGCTGACCACATCGTACACCCGTGAGGTGGACCAGCCGCACTACGAACACGAGCAGCAGCAGGAGGATGACATTCCCAACAGCTACACATACCAGAGGCCCCATGTGCCAGCCGTTCCTCGTCATACGCTGCCCACCTATGAGCCACGCATCGAACCCTCTAAACGATCGGACTTTGGTTTCTCGCGTCCGCTGCTGACGCAAACCCAATTGAACTCGACAAGCTACCAGGAATCGGAGTACAACCCATCATCGCGCTCACCAATTCTATCTCGAAACACGTTCAGCGGCTCAGCCCAGCCCTTTGGACAGGCGGCACCAGCTCCAGTGCTTCCGCGCCAGCGTCAAAGTGGTTATGTCAGGGGTTCGCTGCTGCAGCCGACAACCACTTTGAATTCGCTGTATCCACAACTGAATCAGTTCTACGACCAGCCGGACAACGCTGCACAGCCCATGGAAGTTGACAGCGAAAGCGAGGAAGAGGAGGGTGATATCTCTCCTGTCAGAAGCAGCCAGCTGTCACGTCCACGCTTCTCGCCGCAGGTTAGGAAGCCGCTGGTGCGGGCCCAGGACCAGGTCCAGTCTCCAATGGCGCAGTTTCGCCAGCTCTTGGTATCCCTGGATCAGAGATATCACATTAAGCTCTACTTTTACGTAGTTCTGGTGGCCATGCTGGCGACTTTCATCTATGTTATTGTTACACCGAACGCTTGAGGGAATCATTTTCCGGGAATTTGGCCGCCTTAGAGTTAAGTTCTTCGAATTACTTACGTTCTTCAGTTCACTTTTGCAAGTCTTTAATTGCTTGTTTCTCATATTTCGTTTTATACATAATTAGAAAAATGTACTACATTATAATTATTGTATTAAATAAACTAATTAAATGTAAGGGCTTAGTGTGTTGTTGCGATTTGTGTGTGGACCAGAGGCTTTGTACGCTCTATGCTACTATTTACACGCCATTCTTCAAATGAACGAAACAAAAAACGTTGTAAAATCGCTGAGGAGGATATCGTGATGGTGTACACAAAGCAAATGGCTGCTGCTGCTGCTGGGGGGAGGGACGCTGGCTGACTAATTGAAGTGGAACTTGAACTGGAAGGGCGACCCGTGCTGGAAGTGAGCGAAGGGATGCTCGCCATGGAAGCCACCACGGTTGCCCTCGGGATCCAGGGGATCCTCTCCATTGTCGAATTGACGTCGCTTCTCCGGATCGGTGAGCACCTCCTTGGCGGCAGCAATGTCTATGAACTTCTTCTCGGCCACCTTCTTCTCCTCGTCCCGGAAGTTGTCCGGATGCCACTTTTGCGCCGCCTTTCTGTACGCCTTGACAATCTCCTGCTTGGTGGCACTGCGCTTCACTCCCAGTATCTTATAGTAATCCCTGCGCTCCGACTGTTTCTGCAGCTTCTTGGCCCGCTGAATGCCCTCCTTGGCGCGGTTGTTGCTCTCGTCCAGGTCGAGGGCCGCCTGGTAGGAGTGTATGGCATCGTCATACATCTCGGTGCCCAGCAGTGCCTCTGCCCGATCGCAATAGACCTGGGCATCCTTCATGATATCCAATGCCTCCTTGCACTGCTGCAGCGCCTTGCCGAACTGCTCGTCGCCGGTGTAGCAAGTGCAGAGTACCTTGTGGCCCTCGTAGCGGATCATCTGCTCCTCGGGTTCGTGTCGCAGAACTGCCTCGCCGGCCGCTATGCAATCGGCAAACTGCTTCTCCTCGCGCGCCTGCTCGGCATTCACCAGCTGCTTCTCCACCTTGCGCAGCTTCTTGTAGAAGGGGAAGCACAGCTTGTGCTCGGGATCGAACTTCAGGCACTCGCGGATCTCCTTTAAGGCATTCGAGGCATGGCCAATGGTGTACAGCAGCTGGGCGATGTTGTAGTGACCCTCAGTGCTGTCCTGTGTCAGTCGGTTCACCTGTCGCAAGTCCGAAATGGCAGAGAGTGGATCCTGGACTGCAATGTAGGCATCAGAGCGGGCTTGGCGGAAGGACACGGCCCACGGCGAGATCTCTAGCAGCTGCGTGATCATGGAAATGGCATTCTGGTGGTCTTCATGCGCAATCAACTGCTGCACAAGAGCCCACTGCTCCTGCGCAGGTGGCAAGCGGGAGTAGTGCTCCTGTACCATTCCGTTGTTTGGTTCCTCTTTCAAAACCTGCTTAAAGTCTGCGATGGCTTGCTCATACTCGCCGCTCTTCATATGCACCACACCCCGCTGGATGCGTGCGGCTGTGAAGTCAGGCTTTAGTTCCAGAACCCTGCTAAAGTCCTGAATGGCAAAGCGGGTCTTGCCCAGCGCCAAGTAGACAGTGCCGCGCTTGAACAGCGTCAAATAGTTGCTGGCATCGCCCTCTGCAGGAGAAAAAAAGGTGTTGAATAAATAAAACAGGGAAAGTGGATGTCCTTGCATATGTTTGGGTTATAAAATGCCTTTGCAAGGTCGATTCCACTTGTATTCGCTTGTTTCTAATTACCAACAGCCGCATGGTAGTGCGTCAGTGCATCTGACAGCTGCCCGCGGGCCAGAAACTCCTTGCCCAGCTCCAGATGGTTCTCAATGTCCGCCGAACTCGCTGCCGACTCGGCGCCTATGCAAAAAAAAGAAAAGCAATGACGTGTATTTTAGACAAACGTCTAATAGATAATGCATGTTGGTTATCTGTGATTATATACCTTCCAAGAAGAGCTCCAGCAGGAGCAGCAACACGCAGGCGGCTAGCTTCTTCTCGCCGCTGCCAAACATCAGGAGGTCGCTCAATGGCAAGGCCATGGCCTATGGCTACGTGTACTTTGGAGGCCCGACAAAGGCCTGTGTGGGCGTGATTTAAACTTGATTCCGAATCGACACGCACGTCCGATCTGCTTGTCGTGGCAGCTGCTAATCTTCTTTACCGTCGAGCACCGCACCGCGCCCCCTCGTCAATACGGCGTTGTTGTTGCGGCTTTTATAGATTTTGCGTCCGTTTTTGGTCAAAATTTCGACACTCTTGTGTTGTTGCACGCGCTGTTACTGAATTCGTAAGAACTATTTGGGAAAAGGTTCTCTAAATGATATGAGGTGTGTTACGCGTTCCCGTGGGCATCGCTGCCCTGTTCACAAGCCTTGAATTGCACTGTGTACTGAACTTTTTCGCCTATAAATATTATAAACTAAAAACTGACGTGTTCACGTTCCCTAGAGATGGGCGATGGTTAGCCGCAGGTGACCAGTCACAGGTACTTGAGTAGCAGCTATCGTATCCAAGTAGTGACTGCTCTTCTGCCGCTACCTGTTTTCCAGCTAATTATGAATTGATTTTAAAGTATATTAATAATTTGAAAATAAAGTGCGTACGTATTATTTGTAGATTTATATGATTTTGACTTTAGAATCATGGTTTGTAGTTTCGATAGATTTTCAACATTTTATCGATAAGTGCCAGAGCCGCCCAATTTAAACCACAGTTTGTTCAAATTAATGTTTATATTGGAACATGAATTTGGTAAATATATCTGCAACTACATATATTAAAATCCATAGTATATCTGATATTTTAAATATTCTCATACATTTTCTGTAATTATTGTAAATACTTTTCGGTTTTCATCTGGAAATAAATGCATTTTTGTTGAGCATTAAGAGTTTTGCCGTGAAGCTTAAATTGCTTTTATAACACCATATTTGCTCTCTTTGCTTATTGCTTATCGCTAAATGGTCATCAAATGGTCAATTGGATATACAATTCATATAGATGTATGTGCTTGGAGTGCAAGAGGCGATCTGCGTTCTGCGAGATTAATATGAATCGGAGATAGAGAGAGAGATATGGGGGCATAAAGTGAGATGTATTTGCCTATAGAGTATGCTAGATAAAGCTCTTCAGCACCTGTGCACATGGTCTAGTGTTTGGATGGAGGGTATATTCGATATCTATTAGATCTAAGTAGGTTCGAGTTTAGTAGTTGGCGAGAGCTACGCTCCCAATGCAATGCAGTTTTGTGTTGTGTGTATCATAATTCACTTCCACTTGTCTAGGAAATCACAATGTTTATCAAATCATCCAGAGGATCAGCTATATTCGGCTGAGAGGCGTGTGTCTTTTGCATGTGAGCTGAAATTCATTTGAAAATGTATTACTAGAGAACTATAAGATCTTCTTAGACATACTTTTCAGCTTGATGTGCGTGACAAATCGTTCTTGGCAAAGATCGCATTTGTAATAGGTTTTGCCTGTGTGAACCCGCTGATGGAGCCGCAGCGACTTCTCAAACAGATAGGCGCGACCGCAAACGTTGCACTTGAAGTTCTTCTCCAAGACTGTAATAATTTATTAATTACTAAGAGGTCATGGAAGGGTAACCATGGATACTCACTCTCATGGCTCAATCGATGCTGTGTGAGCACATACTTCAGGGCAAAGGCCTTGCCGCACACGTCGCACACATTGGGCTTCTCCTTCTCGTGCGTCTTGATGTGCCACTTCATGTCCTGCGCCCTCTTAAATCTCTTCGAGCAGTGCGGGCAGGCATGCGGTCGATCCTTCTCCGAATGGACAGCAGCATGCCGCTCCAACGCCGACTTCATATTGAATCGCTGGGTGCAGCTGTCGCACTGAAAGAGTCCGGAATACTGGCGCTCCCGCTTCTGCTGGAGCACTCGCTTGTTGTTGGCAATCACCGGAGCTCCGGCTTGCTGCAAATGCTCGGCGGACATGTGCAGGACCAGATCCTGCTCACTGGTAAAGGCCTGGCGGCACAGCATGCACTCACTCCGCTCAATGGCCGTCAAATTCTCCCTGTGCTGCTCCAGCATGTGGATGCGTTTCTCCGCATATGAAGCGAAAACTGTGGATTCGATGGGAAATCTTATTAGGTAGTGTTCAACGAAGAAGTTAAGGGTGGCTAGACGTGGGGTGTCATGAAGTAGAAAATATTGATATCGTCCTGAACTTGGAAAGTGGCCACAGCTACAGCTTCAGAATTTAATAAGTATTTAAATGAATCCAATTAGTGGGCGATTATTCCAATTTCAAGACGATCTTTACGTAATTGCTTGCATGCTGCTCTCCAGGGAGTTCGTACGGTGGATGATGGAGTTGGAGTTATGCATTGGTTGCTTGGTTTTGGTTGGTTTTTTGGTTTTGACGGGTTAAAACTCTAATCAAGTGGCTAAGAGTAGGTCAAAGTACAAAACGTTCTGTTATTTGATGTTCGCATGCGATGGCTAGTTAAAGGTGTACAAAAAGAGCTAGGGGTTAGCCATGATGTTTACCGTTGCTAACACACACTAGAGGAGGCGGCAGAAGCAGCCGGACTTGGCTCAGTTTCTATGGTCTTAAAGCGCTTGTTGGATGTGAGAGAATGTTCGATGATGCGACAAATTGATACATATATATATATATAGTTTATGTGATTAATGCTCATGAGGCGATCTGTGATCCTGCATAGGTGCCCCCCCGGCCGGAGGATGGTTCACTTACCCTCCGTGCAGTTGGCACACTTGAAGGGTTTCTCGCCGCCATGCTGCCTGTAGATGTGCCAGCGAAGGGTCTTCAGGTGTATGAAAGCTAGGGATTAATAAAGGCTAAGATAAGTCATTAGATGTATTGTAAGTTTTCCTTACTCTTCCCACAGAAACCGCAGTGCTCGCTCTTCCTGGCACTGGTGCCCGTGTGCGTGGCCTCGTGGCACTTGAGGTGCCGCTGGCTGATGAATAAACGCTCGCAGCCGCTCTGGCGGCACTTGAACTGGCGCTCCGGATTATGCCACTTCATGTGGTAGTTGAGACTCTTTCGCGTGAAGAAACGCTTCTCGCACAGGCCGCACTCAAAGTCCGTCTCCGAATGGTACTTCTCGACGTGGTGGCGCAGGTTGTGCCGATCGCTGTACTTCTTGCCGCACACCTGGCATGCGTGCTGCTTCTCCACGTGACAGCTCTTGAGGTGCACCGTGCGGGAGGCGGCATCCTGAAATCGCGCCTCGCACTCTGGACAATTGTACGGCTGCTCTGGATCGTGGCTGGCATTGATGTGCTCCAGTAAATGTTGCTGCAGCTGATAGCTCTCCTCCGGCTGCAGGCAAAACTTGCAGGCATAGCTAATGGTGAGTTGTGGAGGAGAAGATTCCTCTGGTGGTGGCTCCTCCCCTTCCACTGCCTCTTCCACTTCCTCTTCGATGTCTTGGGCATCCACAAAAATCTGTATGGGTTCAGTGGCAGTGTTTGTTGGTTGTGTTTCGGCTGAAACCGTCGTTGTTGTTGTTGTTATTATGGTTGTTTCTGAACCTTGAGGTTCTCCTTCTTGGTCCGAGTCCTCCTGCTGCCCATCCTCCAAGCTGCTGGCATCGATCTTGTCGTAAATGTTGGATAGCTTCACCTGCGCCTCCTGGCAGGCCACTCGGAAAGCGTTGATGGAACAGAATTTGGTGAAGCAGTCGCTGCAAATCTTCTGGGGCAGTCCGTCATTAGGTGAGATCTGTAAATACATTTTAAATAGATTAAAAATAACTAATTTTCATAGGTTATAGTGAAATTATTCCAAGAAACTAAGTAAATTGGACGCTCTTTTCTTCTGTTCAGGCAATCTTGGGTTTGTTTACTTCCCTGTAAGCTTGATAAGACAATTGCAGCTTGCAGCCTTATTTAACCCCGAGTGCAAAGCCTTTCTGGCTTTGTCTGGCTAAATCACTTCCTCCCAGTGGAAACCCAACTTTCACTTGAAAAATTGTGCAATTTTCAAAGAGTAGACAGCAAAAGCAACAACCGCAAACACACAGAAAACAAATTTCAAGAGTAATTTCATCATTTTGTAGACTTTAAAGTCTATATTAAATTATTAAATTTATAAATTAGTTGGGTAACTTATTAAGCTGAGTAAATGTTTAAAAAGGAATTGATTAGCAATAAAATATGTTGTTAGACAGCAAAAGCAACAATCGCAACCACACAGAAAACAAATTTCAAGAGTAATTTTATCATTTTGCGTATTTTAAGGGCAATATTTAATTATTAAATTTATAATTTACTTAGGTAAAGCTGAGTAAATGTGTAAAAATCTATTTATTAGCATTAAAATATATTATTTTAAAGATTTAATTAAGTTTAAATGCTAACTAAACAGGTTTTCTTGCTAAAAATGTAAATAATCCTACTAAATTTTGTTATGATCCCAGGATAATACTTAAGGTGTCTCAGGTGAATCTTCAGAAGTCCCCTTATTTTATTCCCTGTGCCCTCTCACCTTTAGATTCCAATTGAGGAACTGCTGGCGTATTTGGGCCATCTCGCTTGGCCAGCAGTTGGAATGGTAGAGGTCCAGGAAGTTGTTGCTGCCATTTTCAAAGTCGCACACAAACATGGAAATCGCACAGGTGCGACACGTTTCCATGGCGGCGGCCGCAATCAAAGTGCCCGAGCCCAAAGCTGGCCAAAATGCTGCAGTGCATCACAGCAACGCCCGAACTGGTGGTCGCCTGCCTCTCTCATGTGTGTGCATGTGCGTGTTTGTAATTATGCAACTTTACCAATTGCGTTGGCTGTTTGCTTGTGCCAAATCCATCCCGTAGCGAGTCCCGAGTCCCAGAAATTATGTTGATACATATATATTTTCACAACAAATATGTGTCCAACGTTAATGGATGCTGCTGCCTGGGACTGGGGCACTCGAAAAAGTTTTGTGTCTGTATCCGGGTGACGGACCTGCCTCCACCGCTGCTGCTGCTGCTCCACTCCAGTCTCTGTCCCCTGCTTTATCCTCTCCTCTCCGGGTTATTTGTCAACGCGGCACACAATCGGCAACCGACGAAGTTCGAGCTCCCGCGTGAACTGACCTTCGCTGCGGAGCAATTCGCTTGCAGCGCGCCGAGAGATTTAATGGCCAGAGACCCTCCCCCTCCCCATGGTGCCATAGTAACCACCACCCACTCTCTGGCCCAGTCAGCTGTTCGCTCGGCTCGGCTTTGTTTGTGTACTTGCGCAAAAGCCCCGTTAGCCAGCAATCAAAGCTCTCGCGTGCGAAAACTGCACGCCAATATGCTGGCACAGTGGGACGGAGTAACGGCCAAATCACACGCTTTATCGAACTCCCCATGCCCACTGTAGGTAGAGAGGGCCGATGAAAGCTCGCTCACCACTCTCACTCCTACTCCTTTTTGACTCTCTTTAGTGCCAAGATTGAGCTTTGCTTGCAGCATTATTTCAAAAATAACGGTAATATTACACTGGCCGAACAAATTTTAAAATATTTCAGAACTAAGAACCGAAATATACTTTACCGAAGGTTTTCAATGCACTGAGCTCTAATCTGGAGTCAAAAATATATTTTTGCAAAATTTAAAAACTCATTTTGAAGGGCAAAAACAGTTTTTTAAGATGCTGTAACGATCATCTTGAGAATAAAATCCATTTTAAAGTTACAGCACCTCAAAAGTACCCCAACACGCAATTTTTTTGAAGCTTTCAGTTGAAATAATTTGAAAACCTGACGTAGAGGAATTTTTTGAGACCAGATTCGAGTTCAGCAGATCGAAAACTTTCAGATAAGTATTTTCCAAATCTTGGTTCTGAAATGCTGTATTAAGGGGCAATAAAATAATAAATAAATAATAACATGAAATAATAAAAATACATTTTAAATTATCATTAAAAATGTAATAAAAATAAACCTTTTAAACCGTTTTTTTGTTTAAAAACAGTCGTCAATATATTTCTATATTACATATAGACCTGACGACGCTTTAATGCGTACGTCCCGTCGTTTAAGACAATCAACTCTAGCAGGTAAGTGAGATTTAGGGCTATTTTTATGTACAATTTTAACGATGCAAATTACTCACTAACTAGAACCGACTAACTGACCCGACTGCCACTTCTAACTGGGCGGCAGGATGCCCAAGGCTCGCAAACACAACTGAGCCGCGTTCAGTTTGGCCTCCTTCTTGTTAAGGCATCCCCGTTCCGGCGTGTAACTCTGCCCGTTGATCTCCACCGAGAAGAGGAACAGCCGGCAGTGGGGAGGACCAGTATCTTGACGGAGCGTGTATTGCGGCGGCGTCCACTTGTTCTTCGAGGAAAGTTCGTTGAGTACACACACCGGATGCTTGTCCTGGGTTACTAAAGGCGTAACTGCCGGCGCAGCGGCACCCGGAGGCCCAGTTCCTCCACCAAATTGTCCGGATGGGTTCTTGTTCTTTCGCGGAGCGGCATTTGGGCGGACAGGCTGTTGCCTAAGGTCCTCACGCGAGACCAGACCGCGTTTGTCAAGCTTTACGTCTAGGAGGAGCGGTTGCAGTGATCCGGTTTTACACCTGCCCAGTCCCTCACCCGGTTTCCAGCCCATTTTTTGCAACAGCGCCATGCCCATGCCGCCGGTCACCGGTTTTGTGGATGTCAACTGGTCCTTGCGCACCCAAAGCTGTGGCCCGCTGTTCAGCTCATGGGCCTTCATCACCTGGGCCCCTGTGCTACCGGTGAACTGTCCGGGCAGGTTCTTGGAGTTGGCCCACGACGACATATTACGTTGCGCGTGATACATCATCTTGAGGGCCTCCGAGTCGCCAGGATTGTCCTGTTTGGTTCATGAAGTACATGAATTAGCATTAACTTTAGATTAGAAACAGTTGCCTTACCTGGAGGCGGCGTATGGCACTGAGACGCTGTGTAATAATACTTGAGACATCCATGGAGGGCGGCGCAACTTCCGGAAAGATGGAGGCACTGGGCGCCGGCGCCTCCTCTTTTGCCGATGGTATTGGCACTTCGGGTACAAAGGGCGCAAGAGGGACTGCAGGCGCGATATCTTTTGCATTTACTACAGGCGGCGGAACAGGTTTAGGAGCCGTTGGAGCAGGACTCACTGTTGTAGCTGTAATTGGAGGTATCGGCACTCCCCCCAACGATTTAAAGGCGGGCTCCTGTTGATCCTGCTGCGGTAAAGGCTTTGCGAACACGTTCTTTGGCGTCTCCTTGAACATATTGGTGGCCTGCTTCGCCGGCGGCAAAGCTGGCAAAGGAGCTACTTTATCTTTACTCTCTACCGGCACCCACACCTCATTCATGCGATGCGTCTGGCCGGAGGACACTGGAAACTGCATGGTAATGGCCTTGGTTTGCTCTTCGCGCAGAGAAGTTGCCGGCACAATGGGTGTGGAGTTGCGTATATGCATTACGATGGGCTCGCGCTCCTTCAGCTGAAAGGGATGGTGGAAGGCCTTCGCATTGCCATTCTTGTCCACATCGGAGTCTTCGTCGGAACTCAAGTCGGACAGACCGTCGCCCTTGGAGATTTTCTTGCAGAAGTCCGTCAGATCTTGAACCGTACGACCGCCGTAGCGCATCTTGACTAGCACCTTGTCCTTAATCTCCGGCGTCATGTTGGCCACGCCGGGCAGAGTTCCTCGCTTGAACATGCTGATGGCATTCTTTCGCGCAATCTCCAGCAGGCGCTTCTTGTCGATACCGAGATCCCGGGACCGCGATCGAGACCTGTTCTCTCGACGTCTTCTGGCGTCCGTTTCACGTACTCTTCGCTTGGACTCTGCTTTTGGTTCCACCCTCGACTCTTGCTTGTGCTCCTCCTTGCCATCATAGAAGCTATTGTGAGGCCTTTGGCGTCCATTGGAGGCTTTTTCGCGCAAGTAGGTATCCTCGTCGGAGAGTGAGATATCGGAAAGGTCACGCTCCTGGCGAGAGCTTGACTTGGCAGCTTGAGATCCCTTGGAGCGGTCTGACTCATGGTGCCCATTATAAAAGCTGTTGTTTGAGCGGGCACGCTCCTTTTCCTTTTCCCTTTCACGTTCCCTGTCCCGATCCCGTTCACGTTCCCGTTCCCGATCCCGCTCACGTTCGCGTTCACGTTCCCGTTCGCGCTCCTTTTCCCTCTCGGCCCGCCTATCTCGGTCTTGCCTTTCCTGCCTTTCCCGCTTGATGGGATGCGAATCTTGGTGGCTGCTCGACTCCACCGTTGATCGCTTTCTGTTCTCAGACTTTTCTTTCTCCTTGCCTGTTGTTGTCGTCGTCGTCGTCGTCGTAGTAACCGTCGCCGTCACTGACGAAGCCGCCGCTTTCTCCCTTGATTTATCCCGAAGCTTCTCCTTATCCTTATCCTTATCCTTGTCGTCTTTGTGTTTGTGCTTGTGCTTCTTGCGCTTATGCTTGTGCTTGCCCTCCGCATCCGATTCACTGCACTCGCCATCGGACTTGGGCAGCCTCTTCTTTTTCGCCTTCTTTTCCTTCTTCTCCTTCTTGACCTTTTTCTTCTTTTTGAGCAGATTATTGTCGTCTAGAAGTTCCTCGGGCGGCGCAGCGTTGAATACGCCAAAGAGCTCGGCCAGGATCTCATTGGAGGACTTTACGGGTTCTATGGCTTTCTTGTCGTCGGCAGAGGAGGAATCGTCACTGTCCTCCGTCGACTCATCACCCTCGTCCTTGCTGTGGCTCTGCGATGTCGCCAGCAGAGCCTCCGCCTTGAATTTAGCATTCAGTGCCCGGAGCTTGGCCTCCACCTCGGCGTCCGGCCGTTCGCTCTTTACCCTAATTTCGGGCACTTCCCTGGAGGTTAGTGGATTTGGTTGCTGCTCTGCCAGTTTCGGGCTATCCACGCCCGCGGCGTTTTCTGTGTTCTCCGTCATCGCGCTTTCGTTGGATCTGGCATCCGGCACTCGGCCTAGTGCCCATGCATGCCCCTGGAATAACTCGACGGCCAAAGTAATCCCTTTTTGCGATCTGTTTTGTTTTTGCACGCGAACATTTAATATTAGAGATAGCACTTTGGCCTCGCTGCTATCGATAATTTCGCTATTGATAGCGATGCAACAATCAAAAAAGCAAAACTCGTTGTAAACTAGCTAAAAATTAATAAGAAATAGCAATTTAAATATCCAAAGCTGTTTTGGTGGAATCACTGAAATATATTGTTTCTTCTATCTACTTTATAATAGTAACTATTCAGCCACGTCAGTATCTTCACTTTAAATCTTATAAATTCTACACTTTGAAGAATGCCCCAGAGTAGTCACTTTTCTCGATCAAAAGTGCCTTGGCAATTCTATCATCTGAAAAGATTACATTTCAAGTTACGATTTCACTATAGTGGTTGTATTGTAACATCAACATCAACATCCTGAAAATAAAAAAGTATATATATTTTTTTGACAAAAAAAAACGAAACGAAACGAAACAGTAAAAATAGCTAGTTGCAACATCTCTAGCGATAAAGTGTGTCATCAACCCTGCGTGGAAGTGGACAGTCCCATTGTTAACCGCAGCCAACTTCACTCACGTCGCTGTCACGAATTGCAATTTTTATAAAAAAAAAAAGAATAGAAAATTGATCATTTTTAAAAGGCGTAAAAGGTGTCAGTGTCGTGGGCGAAACCAAATTTTTTAACTTCTCACGTAAGTAGACAGTGCAGTGCAGCCGAATTAATGCATTTCCCCCCGTTTCTGCTGCTAATTTCCGTGTATTTTTTCGCCATTTCTTTTTTCATTGCCTGCGCCATCGTGCTGCTCTGCTCTACTGCTGCTTGACTTTGTGCGACTGCAACTGTGTTGGTTGGTTCTTCGCTATTTTTCTTCGTCGCCCCTTCGCGTGTGCTGTCTGTGTGTGCGTGCGTGCGATTACATTTTTCCTCCAATTGAAACAAATTGTTTCGAACAAAACGAAATTCCCCAGGAGGCGTACGTCGCCATCTCTCCGCTCATAATTGATTTTTAGCAGCACACGCATTTTCACCGACCAATCGCCCAGTCGCCAGTTATTGAAGCTGCAATCAGCCAGACACAATAAACGGACCGAGAATGACGTCGTTGGAGCAGAATCGTTTACAGAACTTTAAAAACAAAGGCAAGGACCAGGATGTAAGTCGCCTAATTAACAGTTTTGCGGCGCGAACTAATCTCATTGGTGATAATATATTTTAGGAGATGCGCCGTCGCCGTAACGAGGTGACCGTCGAGCTGCGCAAGAATAAGCGCGAGGAGACCATCCTCAAGCGCCGCAATGTGCCCAATCTGGACTCGAACACAGACGAGGACGAGCAGCTGCCCACATCCATTAACCTGAAGAAGCTCGCCCAGGCAGCGGCCGATGCCACCAAGCCCGAGCAGCAGCTGGCCGCCGTCCAGGCCGCCCGTAAGCTACTCTCCTCGGACAAAAATCCACCCATCAACGATCTGATCCAGAGCGACATTCTGCCCATCTTGGTGGAGTGCCTCAAGCAACACAATCACACAATGCTGCAGTTCGAGGCCGCCTGGGCCCTGACCAACATTGCATCCGGCACCTCGGACCAGACCAATCAGGTGGGCTTCTAATCTAATCATTAATGTCCCATTGAGACTGACGGGTGGCTATCTCTTCGTCGCAGGTCGTTGCCGCCGGCGCTGTGCCGCTCTTCCTTCAACTTCTCAACTCGCCCGCTCCCAATGTCTGTGAACAAGCCGTGTGGGCACTGGGAAACATCATTGGCGACGGACCCTTGTTGCGTGACTTTGTCATCAAGCACGGCGTGGTGCAGCCACTGCTGTCGTTCATCAAACCGGACATCCCCATCTCATTCTTGCGGAATGTGACCTGGGTGATTGTGAATTTGTGCCGCAACAAGGATCCGCCACCGCCGGCCGCCACCATCCATGAGATCCTGCCCGCACTCAATGTGCTCATACATCACACCGACACGAACATTCTGGTGGACACAGTCTGGGCGATCAGTTATCTGACTGACGGCGGCAATGAGCAAATCCAGATGGTCATTGAGAGCGGTGTGGTGCCCAAGCTGATACCGCTGTTGGGTAACAACGAGGTGAAGGTTCAGACCGCCGCCCTGCGCGCTGTGGGCAACATTGTCACCGGCTCCGATGAGCAGACACAGGTGGTGCTCAACTTTGATGCGCTCTCCTACTTCCCGGCCCTGCTGTCCCATCCCAAGGAGAAGATCCGCAAGGAGGCGGTCTGGTTCCTGTCCAACATCACCGCCGGCAACCAGTCACAGGTGCAGGCCGTCATTAACGTGGGTCTGCTGCCCAAGATCATTGAGAACCTGAGCAAGGGCGAGTTCCAGACACAGAAGGAGGCCGCCTGGGCCATTAGCAATCTAACCATCAGCGGCAACAGGGAACAGGTCTTCACCCTGATCAAGGAGGGCGTCATTCCGCCATTCTGTGATCTCCTCTCGTGCCAGGACACGCAAGTTATTAATGTAAGCCTGGGGAGGGGTTGAGCGTTGGGTTATCCGTACTGATATCTCTCCTTTGTAGGTCGTACTTGATGGTCTTAACAATATGCTCAAAGTGGCTGACTCCCATGTGGAGGCGGTGGCCAACTTCATTGAGGAGTGCGAGGGTCTGGCCAAGATTGAGCGACTGCAGAGCCACGAGAATGTTGAAATCTACAAACTAGCCTACGAAATCATCGATCAATACTTTACGGATGAGGTAAGTCGAGTCCAAAGCTCTCCAAGAACTGTGATTAATCCCCATTTTGATTGTCCCACAGGGTGAGCAGACCAACATGGCTCCCAGCTCCGACGGCACACAGTACAACTTCGATCCGAATGCCGACAAACTACCAATGAACTCATTCAACTTTTAACGATCCAATCCGGAGGCAGAGTAGCAGCAATGTGGAGACCAAACGCGTGCAACATAACATACACTCTTTGGGGCGTTCAGCCGTACACACAGACTGTTGTGTATTATGAAAATTCGACGAGCCAGCCGCAAAAACCAATTCACATAAAATAGTAGCATTATAATTTGTCCACAACGCAGCAGCAGCAATTAGATAGCCAGACAGACAGTCGACAGCCGAGCCGAGTTCGTTCGAGAAGCTAGAATAAGAACTTGGCGGGGAAAACACACACAACAACACAACGGAGGAGATCCGCTGCAGCCGTTTTAGCTTCTCTCAATTCTGTGTTATATCAACGTTTAAAAATCCAGACACGTACCCTTTTGGTGTGTGAATAATAAGATTCAGGCAAGGACTAAACCGGCGGAAGATCATCCAAAATACATAAACACACACACACACAGGAATGCAACGGAAAACAATATTTCGAAAACAATGTAGAACTATTTGATTTATATGAAATAATTTAAATATGTACGCCTTTGATTTGTAATTGAAATTACATATGTATACATTTCTAACATGAAATTGAATGCGATAAAGTTAAGCAGAAAAAAACCACAAGCACAGGTGATTTGGCCACCGTCGGTCGGGTTTCCCTGTAAAGGCACTTGAGGTGTCGCCCGACTTTGCTGCCAATTAGCATTTATTCGGATCTGTGCGTCACTCAAGCACGTTTCCAGTGAATGCGCAATAGCTGTCTCGTTCGACTTGTGCTCCTCCTCTGCCAGCTAAAAAATCGTTTGTACGATCCAGCCAATATTTATAAGCGATTACAACAGAGGGGGTTGGGCGTTGCCCAAGAGGCTGGACCACAAAAAAGCAGCAATATCGTAATGGAAATGGTTTAAACTAGGGAGTGACTCGGCAGCAGTCATCCTACAAGTTTTTCAGGTGAGTATTCTTCATTTTAATCATTTAATTTTGGAAAACTTAAAAAGTTTTTAATTTGGAAACTAAAATTATGTTTAAAACGTTTTAATTTTGAAAACTTGTACTTCCTTTGAAGTAATTATGCCTTTTTAATAAGGAATTTAAAGGGAAAAGTGCAAAATTGACTAATATCAGGTGATAAGTCAAGTACGTACATTAATTTAGCATTTAAATATTCAAAAAAGCTCCCGAAATTGCTATTACCAATTATTTTACACACTTATTTGTATTTGACATATGATTTTATTGATTATATTTATACTATTAAATTATTGCATACATTTTTTTGATT
>JAEIIH010012378.1:0-12204 GCA_018904745.1 Drosophila orosa
TGCTTGTCACTTATAAGATTTATAGCCTTCAGAAATCTAACTTGAATAAATAGGTTGCATCATGGTAAATTCATTTAAAATGCCATAAATAATTAGGTGTTCAGAGGTCAACAAATTCTGCTAAAATACTTATGAGAAAACAATAAAAATTAATTATATTTGAAATGTAAAATTAACTAAATAAATATTTAAATATGAAAAACCTTTGTCACCTATTATTTTTAAGGTACAAAATAATGTTGACAATTTGTATAATAATTTCATTAGATTTGGAGTTTGATTGGTGTTTCCCAAACCCAATTTCCAGTCGCAGTTTCCTCTCTGCTCAAAAGCCACCCACAAGGTGTTGTCTTACATGCTGGGCCTGTCCCCATGTTCATCCCACTTGGTAGGCTGCGTCATTTCCATTTCTTTGGGCGGTTACACGACGTGCCCGTCGCCAAGATGAAAAGCCCCGAACCGAACCGAGGTGATGTTCGTGGAGAGCCGGTTTGGACTTTGCCAGAGAGAGATGCACTGAAATAATATATATCCTATCTTTAATACAAATTTTAAAATATGCAGATTTACTTATAATAATTTAATATGAAATAATATAATAAGAAACTACAAGATTATACCTTTTCAGATCCAAATTATGATCTAGGAGTTCTTAAAATGAAGATCTGATAAACTAGACTGAGGCTTAGCTTCCATCTTTTTTTTCTGTGTGCCGAGAGAAGTGTCTGCCCAAGATATCTCAGATATCCCGAGAGTAGAGAGTGGAGAAGAGAGAGTCGCGGAGATAACGTAACGAAAGCCGGCGGATAGTCTCGAATGCGCTGCCAGCGTTTCTCGATTCGCGATTCGCGATCTGCGACCCACGACGCTGCCTATTTATAATCGGTTCCCCAGCAGGCGGGCGGTGTTAGTGCTGCTCTTTCCGCGGCTCCAAATCATTCCCCTAGTGGATGGCCACGCGATCGGTTCGGTTCGGTATCGGTATCGGTTACCTCCAGAGACAGTCAGTGTCAGTGTCGTTCCAGTGAGAGTGCCATGAAGCCTTAGAGGCGACTGCAAAAAAAAAAAGAAAAAATAAAACAGAAGAAGTATAAATAAAACCCAGAAAATTCCCTCAAAACCAAGCTAAAATATGCATCAACGCGTGGATAATGGCCACACAAACAGTGGCTTCAATGGCGGCTCCGAGGTGTCCTTGGACATACCCACCAACACGCTGTACCACACCTCGCGGGACTGCATCGTCCAGGAGGAGCAGGGGCCCAATGAGAGCTGCCTGGAGGGCACCCAGAGCTGCTGCTCGAACCTCTGGTCCAACATCTTCCGCAAGAAGACGCTGTACAAGCGGTTTCCCATTATGGTGTGGCTGCCGCAATACAAAAAGGATTATATTTTCGGGGATATAGTGGCGGGCATATCGGTGGCCTTGACTGTGATTCCCCAGGCTTTGGCCTATGCCGGCATTGCGGGCTTGGATCTGCAATATGGCCTGTACGCCTGCTTCCTGGGCTGCTTTATTTACATCTTTATTGGATCGAGCAAGGATGTGCCTATTGGACCCACAGCCATATCGGCATTGTTATCCTTTCAAATCGCCGGCGGCAGCTGGCAGGTGGCCACGCTGCTCACATTTCTAACAGGACTCATCGAGATCCTGATGGGTGTCTTCCGGCTGGGATTCCTCATCGATTTTGTGTCGGGTCCCGTGGGAGCGGGCTTCACCAGTGCCGTGTCCCTGATCATCTTCAGTTCCCAGATGAAGGACTTCCTGGGCATAAAGACGAGCGGCAATACCTTCCTGCAGGTGTGGATCAGCATTGTGAACGATATTCACAACATTAGTTGGCCGGACTTTATCCTGGGCCTCATCTGCATCACGCTGCTCCTGAGCCTGCGAGCCCTGGCCAGCTGCAGTCTGGGTCCCAAGGAGGGAAAGACCACATCCCAGAGAATGCTAATTGGAATTTTCTGGACAGTTGGAACTGCAAGGAATGCCCTCCTGGTTTGTGGCACCGCTGGCCTGGGCTACTGGCTTTCCGTGAGCGGCAAGGAGAATCTGGTGAGGACAGTGGGTTTTGTGCCCAAGGGAATGCCCTCCTTCCAGCCGCCGCCCTTCCACATGGATGCTGTGGTCAATGAGACCACCGGAGAGATCCTGCAGGATGCCCAGAGCTTCTGGGATATGGTCAGCACCTTGGGTTCGGGACTCATTGTAGTGCCGCTGATTGCTCTCCTGGAAACGATGGCCGTAGTTCAAGCTTTCGGTGAGTTTTCCGGGAATTTATTTATGTTCTTTAGAGCGTAAAATTTATTTAGTTTTCATTCAGATATTCAGGGGGTTTTTAACGAAAATGTGACTGGAAAATGATTCATAATTTTGCATAAAAATGCTGCTTAAAACAGAGCGAAAAAACATGTTGATATAGGAGACTCTAAATGCTTGTAGTTCAAGTTTTGTTATCTATCTTTTATGACGCCTGCCCCTAGTTCTAGTCAAATAAATAGTCGTCAATCTTTGCCTTAATCTTAAATTCAACAACAATTTAGCATATCAGTTTTGGGTTGACTAAATGTTCTTACTTCCTTGATTAAGTGAAATTAAATAAACTTTTATCTGAGTTGAATCGCTTATTTAAACGGCCTGCTGTTTAAATATTTATAAATTCGTTTTATAAGTGAAATAAAATAATATTTATCTACCTTATCAATTTCTTTTTAGTTCTTAGTTCTTAATTATTTTATTATTTTTTTGGGAAATATTGTCGCTGGCATTTAATTTGTTTAAACTTATATTAAGTTCACAAATAAATATATGTTTTATAAGAATATCTTACTTTTATTCTCTTAATTTCTTTATTCAATTAAAAATGTCTTGACCCAAAAAGCTAAACAAATTAATAAAACGTGACGGCAATCACACTTTCACATGATCTTAATTAATATATTAATGGGATTCGATTCTTAAAAGCGAATTCGGTGTTTCGTCATTTTTCAATTGAAGTCATCATGCCATTACTCACATTATTTTGCTTGTCAGAAAATATTTGAGAATGTAATAATACTAATTAAAATTCCCCCCTAATTGATTTTCCCCTTTCAGCTGATGGCAAACCCACAGACGCCACTCAGGAGCTAATTGCCTCGGGAGTCTGCAATGTGGCCAACTCCTTTGTCCAGGGTCTGCGGAGCAATGGAGGCGTGGCCAGGGGCGCCATCCTCAATGCCAGTGGTGTGAGGACGCAGCTCTCCAATCTGTACACCAGTGTGATCGTGATCATCGCCTTGCTGTACCTCACTCCCTGCTTCTACTACATTCCCAAGGCGGCTCTGGCCTCCATCATCATAGCGGCGGTGATCTTTATGGTTCAATATCGAGTTATCAAGCCCATGTGGCACAGTAAAAGTGAGTTAAAGAAGGGTAAATCCTTGTAAAAATGTTGGTAAAAATGTTTCTTTACTTCACCAGAAACCGATCTCATACCCGGCCTGGGGGCCTTCTTCGCCTGCTTGGTCCTGCCCCTGCAACTGGGCATCCTGGTGGGCATTGGCATCAATGTGGTCTTTATTCTCTATCAGGCTGCCAGGCCCAAGCTGCGCATCGAAACGCTGGCGGTGAGTTATCTTGAATTCTTGACTATATTTAATGTCTAAAAGTATGCTATATCCGAACACAAATCGGGATCCAGGTTTAAAATATATTAATTATAATATATATACTATAAAATATGAGGGAAATATTAAATTATATTTTTAATTTAAATGTCTTACAGACCACCACGGGCCTGAAGTACCTGATGCTCACCCCCGATCGCTGTCTGATCTTCCCCTCGATGGAGTTTGTGCGCAAGGTGATCAACAAGCAGGGCCAAAAGTCCACTCTGCCCGTCGTCATCGACTGCACCCACATCTATGGAGCGGACTTCACCGCCGCCAAGGTGATCTCCACCATGGTCATGGACTTTGAGCAGCGCCAGCAGCCGCTGTTCTTCTACAACTTGCAGCCACGTGTGGCGCAGGTCTTTGAGGGATTGAACAAGGATCTGGTGGTCATCTATGACATCACCACACTGCACGCCAAGTTGGCGGAGAAGTCGCCTATATAATGGGTTCCAAGATCTGGCAGAGAGAGAGAAATCAACGCTGCAACCTCGTCGTCAAGCGATAGTCTTAGTCTTAGCCTCAGCTTAAGTCTCGCCCAAAGTCTCTGTGTCTCTAGTTTCTGTCGCTCTGTTTAGTAGGTCTCTTAGTTCCATTTGCCAGCCGAGGCCAGCGACTAAATTTCTGGTGAGCCTGCGCCCACGCTCATCGCCTTAGTTGAAGGTACCGCGGTTCCATGGGCTGGCGCTCACCTTAATTAGCATTTAAGTTGCGGCAATCTTCCACCAATCTATCCACCTTGTCCGCAGGTAACAAATATCTGCACATATTTATTTTGGCCTCTGACGAAACGATGGGAATTTCGCTGAGCGAAATTTTAGAGCCAGAGCCCCCTCCCACCCGCCAGTTTGCCGCTGTGCATATAGTATTATTTACGATTAGCGAACGAAGAGTATTGGCATAAGTACTTAAATAAATCATGTAAATATTAAGGAGTAACTAAGTAACTAAGTAACTTTTTATTGGCTTGTCTCTAAGGGTGAGTAATTGGTTGACTTGGGTGTATTTCTTCATGAGTAATGGGGTGACTTTCATTTACTCAACAATAATAAATAACACCATGAAAAATATTTATTACAACTAAAAACCTTTGTTCATTAAATAAAAATTATAGGGAACATTTAATTTGACAACAAATACATTGTTTTAAAGTTACTATGCCTTCCCTTGTCTTGGGGATTAGGGAGTCTGATGACTTTATGGCATGGCTATTTTTTGAATCCCTGATTGCCTACTTTTGCTTGATTAAATATCTAATCAATTTTTGCAATGATTTCGGGCTAACTTTGAACTTAAGGCGTGTTGTGATTTAATCTGGCGCTTCGTGTGGGCAGTAAATCTTCAAGCTCCAAAACGAATCAAAACTAGATAAATCACTCTGGAGATAAGATTGTTTAAAGCGAATCAAAAAGGTTAAGCCTAATTAATAGCCAACTAAGAGAACATTTTGATGGTGAAACTTGATTCGGGAATATGTTTTAAATGATTTATTATAACCATTTTTGGTTCTCGTTAACTATTTCCCCCTCGAAGTTCTTAAAACTCTTTTCTGAATTGGATAATTAATCATCTTGTGGTTAAATAGTATCCCAAATTATTGCTAATATTTATTATTTGTGACTAGTAAAGGTAATTTCTTAGAATTTTTTAAACTTTGGAAAATAACTATACATATTTAAACTGTCTGTAGTTGCTAGTCTCTTAGTTTTAAAGTATCAACATTGCTTTACTTATATTCTTGTTCCAAAGTTAGACTATTTTATCTTATATCTGATATTGGAAATTTCCATTTTTGCTTTTTTGTTTTTAATATTATTTTTAATTTTTTTCACTTGACATTTTTTTCCTTTTAATTTTTTATATTGCTATTAGAAGTATTGTTCAATAATCTTTGACTGAACGCCAGTACCTCTGACGAAAAATATCGAAAATAGTAATATTGTAACTGCTCTACTATCGTACCTTTTCATGAAACCAAGTTGGCAGTCACCTTTTCAGCTTTCCGCCCTAATCGACACTGAATAAAAACTGTCGTATCATCACAAAAAGCTCAGTAGGCCAGCCCGCTTCAGTCAGTTTGAAAATAAACCAAAATTAGAGCAACAGAGCTTGAATTTGGAAATAAAATAAATTATTAACACCAAAGAATTCAAATAAAAAAGTGAGTTAGGCGAATTGTAAATGAGTTTGTATACCAGAATTTATTCTCAGATGAATATCGACGTGGGACTATCTGGTGGGGATGGTGATGGCGGTGCAGGATTCAATTCGTACTTCACACAGAAAATCTCTGAACTGCAGTATATAGTCTCCGAACGCCAGAAGAATCTGCTCCGCCTGCAGGCTCAGAGGAATGAACTCAACGCCAAGGGTAAGGATAATCCTCGGCTTAGTAGATCCTCCTCAAGTTAATTCCCACTTCATCCTTAGTTCGCTCTCTTCGCGAGGAGCTGCAGCTACTCCAAGAGCAGGGCAGCTATATTGGGGAAGTCGTAAAACCCATGGACAAGAACAAAGTCCTGGTGAAGGTGCATCCCGAGGGAAAGTACGTGGTGGATGTGGACAAGAACATCAATATCAAGGATGTGACACCCAGCAGCCGAGTGGCTCTGAGGAATGAGAGTTACACTCTCCACAAGATACTACCCAACAAGGTGGATCCTCTGGTTTCCCTGATGCTGGTGGAAAAGGTTCCCGACTCCACCTACGAAATGGTAGGTGGCCTGGACAAACAGATCCAGGAGATCAAGGAGGTAATAGAGCTGCCGGTGAAGCACCCCGAACTGTTCGATGCCCTGGGCATAGCCCAGCCGAAGGGAGTGCTCCTCTACGGACCTCCTGGCACTGGGAAAACCCTCTTGGCCCGTGCCGTGGCTCACCACACGGAGTGCACCTTCATCCGGGTCTCGGGATCGGAGTTGGTCCAGAAATTCATTGGCGAGGGATCGCGCCTGGTGAGGGAACTCTTCGTGATGGCCCGGGAACATGCTCCCTCGATAATATTTATGGATGAGATCGATTCGATTGGCTCGTCCCGCTTGGAGACGGGAACTGGCGACTCCGAGGTGCAACGCACCATGCTGGAGCTACTCAACCAACTGGATGGCTTCGAGGCCACCAAGAATATCAAGGTAATCATGGCCACCAATCGCATCGATGTCTTGGACAAGGCTCTGCTGCGTCCCGGCCGCATAGATCGCAAGATTGAGTTCCCGCCACCGAACGATGAGGCGAGACTGGACATCCTACACATTCACTCGCGAAAGATGAACCTCACCCGGGGCATAAATATGCGACTGATTGCGGAACTAATGCCGGGAGCATCTGGAGCTGAAGTCAAGGGTGTCTGCACCGAGGCAGGAATGTATGCCCTGAGAGAGCGTCGCGTTCATGTCACCCAAGAGGACTTTGAGATGGCCGTGTCCAAGGTGATGATGAAGGACTCTGAGAAGAATATGTCCATGAAGAAATTCTGGAAGTAACTCTACTTATTATATAATTATCATATAAAATACTAATAAAAACCAAGACTGACAGCACAATTGCAAGTTTTTTTTTAGAATGTTTCTTTAAAGTAAAATACATTAACTAACTTACTGACTAACTTCTGGCCAGGGACAATGTGCTGGCCATGCTGACGCACTCACTGGTCCCATTACCGGACTCTGCGTGATCCAAGGAGTCCACAGACCTCGAAAGATCAGGCTCATCGGGTCTAAGTTCCTGATTCAGGGCATGAGTGTTGTAACACAGCACCAGCTTTGTGTTCAGACCCTCAAAGACACTGACCACACTTGGCTTGAGGTTGAAGAAGATGATCTTCTGGTGGCGGCGGCGGAAGTCTTCCACCATGGAGGCAATCACCTTGGCAGCTGTGAAGTCTGCTGCGTAAATATAGGTGCAATCGATGACCACCGGCTGGGTGGTTTTACTGCCCGACTTGAGCACCATATTCCGCACAAACTCCACAGAGGGAAAGATCAAACACCGATCAGGGGTGATCTTCACAAAGCGAATACCCTGCTGGGTCTCCAATTGCTCCAGGGTGACCTTAGGACGAGCTGCATAGTACAGGATGAAGAGTAGATTCACGCCAATGGCCACCATAATGCCAATTTCCAGGGGCAGCACCAAGCAGGTGATAAAGGCCAAGATGCCAGGCACTAAGTCGGAGCCTGTAGAACGTTTCACATTGTTTAAAATATATTTATTTGGTAATTAAGATTCTCTCTACTCACGTTTGCTGCGCCACATGGGTGTAACGACTTGGTATTGCACCTGGAAAATCACCGCCGATATGATGATGGCCGCCAGAACCGCCTTGGGAATGAAAGCAAAGTATTCGGTGAGGAAGTTCAGGGCAAGGACCACTATGACGCCGATGTACAGGTTGGACATGTTGGTGCGACAGCCGCTGGCATTATTCACCGCCGAACGGGCCAGGCCGCCATTGCATCGGTATCCCGAGAAGACTGAGGTGGCGATGTTGCCCACTCCGCAGGCAATCATTTCCTGGGTGATGTCGATCTGCTTACCCTTGGCGAAGGCCTTGCAGACGGACATGGTTTCCAGGAGAGCCATCAGAGGCACAATCAGGAGACCATAGCCCAGGCTCTGTACCATTTCCAGGAAGTTCTGTCCTGGAACCGGGGGAATCCCAGCCGTTTCATTTCCCGGCTGTGCCTCAATGGAAAAGGGTGGCAGGGATGGTGAAGGCATTCCCTTGGGAATGTTTCCTGTGAGTCGAAAAGGATTCGTTCCCTGGGCATCCAAGTGCATGGTGATCAGCGTGAACACAATCACAACGGAGGCATTTCTCGACGTAGACAAGAACTTGATAATCTGGTTGAAAACTCGCTGGAAGACACTCCTCTGGGCTTCATCCTTGGGGCCAATGGCAAGTTTTCCCAGACTTCTCATGGCCAGCAGCAGGAATACGCATCCGAAACCCAGAACAGTGTCTGCCACCCGTACATTCTCGATGTCCCGGAACATGCTGATCCAGGTGGCCAGAAAGGATCCGCCATCGCTCTTAACGCCCAGCATCGAACGCATTTGGGAGGTGGAAACGATCAAAGCCACGGCACTCGTGAAGCCCGCACTCACTGGTCCCGACACAAACTCCACCAAACAGCCAAGCTTGAAGATGGCCATAAAGAGCTCAATGATGCCGGTGAGGAAGGTCAAAAGCACGGATCGCTGCCAGGAGCCTTGGGCGAACTGGAAGGTCATCAGGGAGGCCACTGCCGTACTGCCAATGGTGCTGTCCTTGCAGGTGCCCAACAGGACATAGACAAAGCAGCCCATAAAGGAGCCATAGAGACCGTACTGGAGATGGGAAGAGTTCAGTAAGAAATATTAGCTAAGGGAATCTCGTTTCAATCCTCTCATGTAGTTGTTATTATTTACATTAATATAGATTTAAAAAGAAAGCTTTTCTGTACTTATTCTTTATTATTTCTGGAACTTTATTCTTCGCTTGAAGTAATTTTTATATTTTTAAAGTAATTCTTAATATTTATCTTCCGATTTGCTGCTTCACCCGTCGCGCACTTTAGATCACTGATCAAATTGTCACTTCTAACTTATCTCGGTGCTTTTCCACTTCTTACAACTTGCTAATTTTATGGGAAAACATTCAAGTTTCTTGATGAACCAATCAAAAGAAGGAACACTGATCAAAAATAGGGTGTTGAATTAACTGATTTTACTTATACCAAATTCACAACGAAACCACAATTAATATAGAAGATAAATGAAAAATAATATCCAAAATATTTAATCTTATTTATAACTACTCACCTCCGGTGGCAGACCGACCACACCCGAGTAGGCCAATCCCTGGGGTATTACGGTTAGACCCACTGTGAATCCGGCAATCAGATCGCCTATGCAGTCCCGGGAATTATAGTGCGGCAGCCAGGTGAGGAAGGGCAGTCGCCGCTTAAGGGTTTTCATCCGGAAAATATTCCGGGCATAGCGCGAGCAACAGGATGAGTCATCCGAGGACTCCTTGGAGGCCTCCAGCTGCTCGAGACTCTTGCTCTTGGAGGTGCGATGGTCGGTGATCAGAATGAAGTCGGTGGAGGAGTTGCTGTCCTGAAACTGCGCCTCCAGACTCTGGCTGACCTCCGCCTGCTTGCGGAAGGTCACCTCGTTCTCCAGCGTGGACATTCTGGGTGTAGATCTCTGGTCGAACTGATGGGGCGGACACGTCGCCGCAACCTGATGCTCCGGTGGCTGCGTCACGCGCTCTTATCTCCGGATGCTGTTTGCCCAGACCCCGACGCGTGTCGTGTGTGGGAGCGGGATACAGGTTGTGTCTTTCAGTTATATCCACAGCGCCTCCATAAACACGCCGCCAACAGCTCGCGACAATGGCCAGGGCAGCTGTCAACTGGCACCAGTGTCCCCGATTGATAATCGGAATTTTTCCATTAATCAGGCGCGATCTGTGGAGAATCGATAATCGAGTGTGCACTACTTATTCACCGGGGGCAAATATTGATGTTCACAGTTATCCATCCAGCTGTGATTAGAGCGGCGACAGTTTCTTTCTGAGGGTTAAGAGTTCCGTATAGTAATCGAAAGTGATGAGTGCGGATTTGTGTTTTCTTCGGTTTCGTTGATATTATCTGATATCTGAGGCTGCTGCTGTACATAATCTATCCTTATCTTTTTTCTAGTTAACTGAGATTATCAGGCGGAAAGAAAGTCTAACTATTTTTAGATAATATTATTATTCTCTGTTTGACGAAAGTAGTTATCATAGTCGCCAGGTTTTTTAATGGTAAAACTAAAGATTAAAGTTGAATAATATGATATTGTAGCTGGTTTTAAATTACGTTTTTCTCTATTAAATACTGATCAGGAGCATTTTCTGTGCCTGAAACAGTTAAAAAAAAAGAAAAACAAAGAACAACACACATGATTTGCTGTTGTAATCTCGCTTAACCAGCGACAAACAGTTATTTCCGCCTCTTTGATGTCAAATTTCGTTGGCATTGTTTTTGTGATGCTTTATTTTAATTATAAATAATAATTCAAATTTTTTATAGGCCCTTTCCTTTCCCTTTGAGTTTTTTCACCCCCCAATAAAGTAAACTTTAAAATATTTTTTGTAGTTTTTGTATTTTTTTTTTTTTATTTAATTTTAAATGTTTTTACATGATTTTTAAAAATTGTATTTTAAAAGCATTGCATTATGTCATATATGTATATATATAAAGTAAGATATATATCATTTTACATTATACAATCGTTTGTTTCTCAGTTTTATGTTGTGTGTATGTTTAACCATAAGTTAAATTTATGTTTAAGCATTTTCCATAATTCAATAGTAGCAGTAAATTGTTTCAGAGACCATGGCTATATATGTATCATATATATATAGTGTGTATATAAGTATTATGTGTATGTGGTGTGTGTATCATGTATCCTGTGCATTAAAACACGACTAAAACTAAAAGTTGTGTGAAACATTACCCCGTCCAGGGGATAAAAACAAAGGACAGAATCGAATAAAAGTAGAATAAAATAAACAAAAAAAAATGATTGGCGCAGAGGGCGTGCTTGCGTGCGTGCGTGGGTGAAGCTGCAGCGTAAATGTGAAGAATTTGCTTAAGGAAAGAATTACTTTAGCTGCCGCCACACAGACATACAAATATCGTAGAAGAAAGTCGCGTGGGTGTGTGTGTGTGCTGTGTGTTTGTATGACAATGAACATTCGCCTAAACTCGTAACAAACAAATTATTATATGCTTATATGGTGTGAACCGAACACAAAACTCAAATCGAAAATCATCAGCAATCTGAAGAACGCAACAAACACTGAACGTAAACAACAGTATGAACAATTATTGTTTCTTGTAGTTTTTTGATTTCTTTTTTTGGGATAGAATATAGTGGGTACTTCCAGCGGCGAATCCTACTATTGCCAGACGCCAATGGTGTAATTCCTGCTCAGGTGTCCCATGCGACGCTGACGTCCAACTGTAAAATATGCACACAAAACAGAATTAGTAAGATATTCCATACAAATTACACTTTTGCCAAGGGAAAACACCAAACAGTGGAGTAAAATCTATCCCATGACGCACAACAAGTTGAACACACTTGTCAGTGTCCAAACAGCGACGTCGCTGGTGCCATTTGTTGGCTTAAGGCTAACCTAGGAGCTAGTGGCTAGCAGCTAGCCAGAGTCGCTAAACAGATTTCCCATTGCGTAAATATTTAACCCCCCACTTAGGATCTATTTTCGGCCAATCTTGGCAAGAGGAGCGCTAAAATTGACACTCATCTGCTGACGGGGTCACCAAGGAATCTGAGGTGCTAACTTAAGATGCTTGAGTGCATATCTGGCGATATTCATTAATGCCTAATATGTGCTTTATTAAATAATAATAATGATACGAAAAATTCGGGTGCTATTCATCTTGTTTTGTATATTAACCTTAACATACTGCCTCTTGGATTACGTAGCCGTAATCCTTTTATGAAATCTGCATAATGTAATTTAAGAAAATAAAGAAATCAGACATATTTTAT
>JAEIIH010012379.1:0-22338 GCA_018904745.1 Drosophila orosa
TTAAAATTAAATAATATAAATATAAAATATAACAAATGTCGAAGGTTTGAATTATAAATAATTTTCGACAAAATTAAAACAAACTCTGAAAGGGATAGAAAAAGGGGAAAACTCCGCGACCAAGTCGATTTTACACTGTGCAGTGAGTAATGATGATGATAATGATGATGTGGAAGCGGATAAAGTCGGGGCAGATGCAGCGTAGAGTCCAGAGTGCACTTGTGCGCTGTGTTTGCCACACAGCTGGTGGCATCTTCATTGTTGCCGCTCTTGCATTTGCGTCTGCGCACGCGTCAATTGCCGACAGTTACAAATTGTTCCCGGTTAGCCCCTCTCCACGACTCCAACAAAAAAAAAGATAATGGCAAAAAATACATGTATACCTTCATAAAAACAAAAAAAAAAAGAAGAAAATATTTGAGGAAAAACATATTAGAGAAGTGGATGCATTTTTTCTTTGAGCAAAAGACAAAACGAAATAAACAGTGTGAAATTCATCAAAAAGGTTCGCCTTGAGCCGTTCGTTCATGCATCCATTCATAAATATTTCATTTAATTGACTCACACGACTTGGGGTCGAGTACGAGATAAAGATACGAATATGACGACGTACTCAACATGCTCGTTTAAGCCATCATGATGATGATGACACCGTTTGTCGGTTTTTTGGTCTGGCTGCTCTTTTTTTTTATTTATTTTTGTATACATTCATGTATTTGTCTGGCAACATTGAACTTGACTTAAGTTAATTAACGGCACTGAACGTTGCAAGCCAACTTGGCTGGTGGTTGCTTGATTTCGTGGTCTAATGAGCAAGTGGAAATTGGCAGAGAAAGGCGTGGGGCCTCAGATCTTTTATGTTAATTTCAGGAATGGAGAAACATTAAGCAAGTGGGGTAACCAAAGAATTCATTATCGAATTTAACCTAGTTTCTAAACGATTTTTATTAACCCAAAATGTAAACAAATTTGTATGCAAGATACTTTATGTGCTGCCACTTATTAATATTTAATGAGGCTTAATCAGGATACCTATTGACTTGAAAATAATAATATTAATAAAATAATTATTTTTTTGTGTAAATAGATAAAACACTTTGACAAAACATATAGCTCGTATAAAATTTATAATTGAATCAAGAAAATATTTATATCTCCTTTCTTAAAAAAAAAATCAAAAAAGAAAAGTTGAATTAGGGAAAAAAATTACATTACAAATTAAAATTTTATAAACAGTGCAATGTAAGCCCCTATTCTGATGACGTAAATCTTTAAAGACCTTTCCCATGTCAACACCAACCCTCCCCATAATGGATCAACCATCTTAAGAATCTTTCGGCACTCCACCCTGTCAGAAGCCATTGTCTCTCAGGTTAAAATACAAACCCAACAATTGCCTGCACCTTTAACTGGAACAGCGAAAAACAAAAAAAGAAAAATCTTTGAGAAAATGTAGCAATGCCAACTTTGCCCCTGGCTGAAATGCATAGCAAACCAGTTTTTCGCGCTCACTACCGAGCCGGGCAGCTTTATTTTCAATTAGACAGCCACATAGACACGAACTAAGACACGGACCCAAACACCCATAAAAATAGCACCAACAGCAATAGCAGTACCTATACTTACACCGAAAACAATAGTCTTAAAATGACAGTCAAGTTAAAGTTTAAAAAATACCAAGACCAAGTCATTAGTTTTCAACTACTACACTTGATATAAGTGCAACTTACATCAAGACATAAAGGTAACTTGGCTTAAAGGGAATAATAAAATGGTCTTAATATCAAAATAAATCCCTGATAAGAAGATAATTTTAATAAATGCACACGTAATGAAAATTATCTTCTTCATTCTCTACTAAAGTACAACATTTAAGCTTAGATTGAATTTTTCCGAGTGCACCAAGTTCGTTAGCTGGCCAAACTAAGTGTTTCGGAGTTGAGGTCCAATTCGGTCGGAAAATGCAAGTAAGCAAGCAATTTGTGTTAGCAGAGGCGGTACCAAGGGGCTCGGATAATGTTAGAGTCAGATCTTGAGATAGGGCGGGATAGAGAGATTGAGAAGTGAAACATAACATTAAACTAATGAACAAGGCTTTGGGTGGGTCTGTCTCAGAATTCCGGCTTAAATCGGAGCAATTGAAGGTTATTGTTTGATGCGGAATAAGGAAGAAATCAGACCGAGTTTAAGAATTAAATTAAGACACAATATAACAATTTATGAGGGATAAGTTATTAAAAGGCAAATTCTAAATCGGGAAATGAAAACATTTTTAAATTCACAGATCACAAAATCGAGGAATAAGGTATTTGAAGGCCTCTTCTATATAGGGAAATATAATCAATTTTAAATTCACAGATCACGGAATCGTTTTAAACAAGTTGATGAATAAGCCGTGGATCATTATGAGGTTTATAAGGACCACAATTAAGAGATAAGCACTGCTTATATATATTTTTAACAAATTATACTTATGAGAAATCCACATATGCCAGATTTACACACTGTTCTTAAACGAAAGACTATACTTAAAGCTGTATATTCATACGACCTAAAAATCACTTACTTTTCTCCCCTTTAATATTTTATTAAATTTATTTCACACGAGCCACCCCTTTCATTCTTCAATTTCGAACCAGAAACATTGACCAAGCCCCGCCACAGAATAAATACACCTAGATATTCATGAGTGGTTCATATTCTATAGACTGCGACATATGTTACCTAGTTCACCTTCAACACAGATGACAGTTCAAGTGGCCAATAACCGGAGCTAGGCTATGGCAATATTGAAGGTCGTCATAGAACAGAGTGGAGAAAACCAAAAGCCAAAACCCAATCAGAGTAACATACTGCAACTGGGATGTGACCCAATTTCGAAACCACACAACAACAAAACACACACACAAAGCCAAAAAATAAAAGAATCAAGTTAAAAAGTGACAAATAAAAGAGGAGAGCAGGCTTCTATTTTAAGGTTTCGACCGCAAAATGTATTTCACTCTTGGTTCAGTGACTTTGTGTCGGCGGTTTTGAGCAGAAACTCGGCGAAAACCAGTTGGGGCAACACTTTCATTCACATTTTCCAGCGAACTGCCCAATTGACCAAATACAACGGATCTGGTTTAAAGGCAATCGGACTGGATATGCGTCGATGTACAGACTTCCTTGTTTTCAGTTTAGCTGTGAATTATGAAATACTTGGCCATAAAATCGAAGTCGAACAAAAGCTGTGCGCACTACACTTAAAAATCAAGATGTTTTCCGCATCTCTCCGTCCCGAAGTGATCAATTGCAGTCATTTACCAGTTGGCACTAAACTCTGGCTGGACAAATGTCTGGCATCAGGATTTTAATTGACCGCACGACACGCAGAAATATCCATTTGCATGCGTTGGCTTTGAAATTTCGGGGGGGAAACCTTTCAAAACCCACCGGGGATGATCCCTATCGCATCCGAAGTGAGCCGGAAAAGTGAAAGGAGTCATCATGAGCTTGCATATTTATTGCACTCGTCTTTATTTATTTATCATAGCTGTAAATGGCCTCAACTTCGCCTTCGTCTTTCGAATATTGCATAAACACTTTTGGGCTCAAGTGAAAAGTAAAAGTATTCGGGTTGCTTCCTTTTTTGGCGTCAGTTTTTAAGGTCATCAAATATTTCAATCTAATTGGGGTCGAGATGATAGCTGATATTAGTAATCGAGGCGTCTATGGAAATAGATTATGAAGAGATAATCGTGGGGTGTCGGCGGGGTATGATTTATCTGCTATGAAACTTAACTTTCTATTTGAATTTTATCATAATCTCTTGTCATATATGTATGTCCCTTAACAAACCTTTGCTAACCATTTCAGAGCACGACGACATAAACACTCTGCACGGCACCTACCAATATCTGAAGAGTACCGGACAGGTAAGCTTGAGTTCCATAAATCTGATATATCTAGCATTTTGTCATCTCGTCGTAAACATTGTTGCATACATTTCTGGTGCCTCATGAAGCAGAAACAAAAAAAAAAGAAACCATCAAAAGCGACCGCCATGTGGAAAGGTAGCTTCAGCTCCTTGGTGTTTGATACTGCATTTATCCTGTAGCTTATAGCATATAGCATATTGCCTGCCCTAAAAATCTCACCCATTCTGTCTCTCTCCGTCTCGCTAACGCGTCGTCTCTGTCGCACTCATTGTGTCAAGCGTGGACTCTCATAAATGTCTGTAGCATTCTCCTTCGAGACCTCACACACATACAACACAAACAACACCCCCACAAACACATTAGAAATATGCAGTTTAGTACTCTGGTAGTCTATTAGCTATCCCTACCTCTATATACTATACTATACCGACTCTGACTCTAATAAGCTCTTCTACACTATCCCTCCTAACACTAACCAAACTACGAAAACTACGAAGACACTTCGACTCTGTCTTGGAATTTTGTTAGCTCAGTTCGAAAGGCGGCATTTTTGCTGGTTCGTTAGTTAGTTTGCGACATAGACGCGATAGAAAATCGATTTATAAAGATTAAATAGCAAAGGTAAGTGTCCGTTATGGGGAGGATTAATATTTATGCCCACGAACTCCAGCTGCGAGAGTTACGCTCACCTCTTTGCGAAATTCCCTGAGAGATGGGACGCCTCCAGGTGCCTTGTTTGTTGCTTCCAAAAAATGAAATCGCCAACCGCTTTAAGTCTACTCGTCTTTTACAAAAAGTTATACTGTATGTTGTTGTCCTACTTGTGTTTGACTCGTTTATGTACGTGTATTCTCTGTGTCTGTGCTGGGCGCCCACCACCACCAATGGCAGAAACCCGCAAGCTGAAAACTACTCCAACTAGCACTAGCACTCCCAACTTTTGCAATCCGGCAGCTAACCCACCTGACCGCCGCTCAGCTGAACAACACCCCGCGGGCTCAGCTGGAGACGGTGTTCTTCAACCGCGTCACCAAGACCGGCAGCGAAAAGATGATGGAGTTGCTCAAGATCCTGGCGGCGCGCAATCATTTCGAGGCTCGCCGCGATGTCGAGGGATTTTACGAGGTGGTCATAATGCACGACGCCTACGCCAAGAACTTCATCCACACAGACATCCTGAACAGCACCACGGCCAACACCTACACCAAGCACGTGGCCTTCCTAGACTTCGCCCTGCTGGACGAGCCCTGGCCCATATACATCAACATGGTTCGCGATCCCATTGAGCGGCTGGTCAGTTGGTTCTACTATGCCCGCGCTCCTTGGCACTTGGCCGAGAGGCGGGAGACCTTCGGGGAGGCCGTAAAAATGCCCAGTATCAAGTGGCTCAAGAAGGACTTTAATCGCTGCATCGAGGAGCAGGATCCCGAGTGTGTCTATGAGCAAATGGAAATGGGCAACCTGGGCGATCACAGGCGGCAGTCACTGTACTTCTGTGGTCAGATCATGGAGGTGTGCATGTGAGTAGCTGTGCCAAAGGGCGTTGGAATGGAGCTATGGGCGGGGCTGTTCGATATGTCGTGAAGGAATAAAAGACTAGCCAGCTATTTTAATGTACAATTACAAAATATTAACGTATAATTAATTTATATTTTGACTTCGAACTTGTTGACTCCTCAACTATCTTAAATACTTTTGTGCAAATCGATTTATAAGTAAATCAAAGTATTCATAGTCGTCTTAACTTCCAAGAAGGTCTTTAAATCCATAAAGACTATCTAGAGTTTGTCATTATGGCTGGGCATCCCCCATTGACTTTAGAGCAGCCCCACCTAGGCTGATTTTCCATCGCAGTTAAAGCATATGCAAGTGAAACCCACTTATCCTCAGGCCATTCAATTCCCATGAGGCCATGCAGCGGGCCAAGAAGAATGTGGAGGAGCACTACGCAGTGGTTGGGACCTGGGAGGATACAAATACCACCCTTTCGGTTCTAGAGGGCTACATACCACGCTTCTTCGCCGGGGCCAAGGAGGAGTATTACATTTTGAGGAGAAAGTTGGGAGATGTCAACCGGAATGCCTTCAGGCCCACTCTCAGTGACAAGGCGAGGGCCCTGCTGAGCCGAAACCTCACACGGGAGATCGAGTTCTATCAGTTTACCAGGCATCGGTTGTACAAACAGTATATAGCGCTTCAACTGGATGCAAATCCCAACCTGAGGCTGTAGTCGTTAAGGGTTCGTTGAAGCTAAATAAATCTATGCTAACTTTCGTAATCCTTCGATCTTTTCCGGTTTAATCCTAACTACAGCTTGGTGGACTTTTATGATTGCTAGCTTGGGTAGATTACGCACAGATTTAGTCTTATGTCGCCTATCGTATATGCAGCGTATTGGACATAATGTTCACGCTCGTCGGAGCAGCGAGGAAGAGTATGCGGATCCTGGTAGCCAAGGTCATCATCACGATCACCACTCGCACCACCATCATGTGCACCACCAGGCAAAGATCGATGATCCTGATCACAAGGCAGCACATGACAAGCAACTAGCTCTTCCTGAAAATAAGCATAAAGAGGATAGAATTCATTTCGAGGACGAGGATGATGAAGAGGAGGACGACGATGACTTGGCCGATGGGGTGGCAACCCAAGATGACGGTGGCTTCAATTTCGAAGCAGATATCCTGAACAACACCAAGTTTGCCGAGTCGGACTTTGTGTTCTTCAACAGAGTCCCGAAGGTGGGGAGTCAATCCATGATGGAGCTGATGGCCCGATTGGGCAAAATCAATGGATTCCAACACGCTCGGAATAAGGGCGGTGCCCACGAAACAGTCCTGATGAACAAACAGCGCCAGGGTGAACTGGTGGCCGACCTCCTGACCCGGCCAAAGCCGCACATTTATAGCCAGCACATAGCCTACATTAACTTCACTCGCTTCCATCTGCCCAAGCCGATATATATTAACCTGGTCCGCGATCCCATCGACCGCATCATCAGCTGGCACTACTATATCCGGGCTCCCTGGTATTATCGGGACATGCAGGCCAAGCTGGGCGACAAGGCACCGGCTATGCCCTCGGATGAGTTCCTCAACCTCGACCTGGACACCTGTGTGAAGAACCACGATCCGCACTGCACCTTCACCCAGGATCAGATCAAGAACCCAGTGGGCGATCATCGCCGGCAGACGCTCTTCTTCTGCGGCATGAATCAGAAGCTGTGCATGTAAGTAGGAAGCAGACAGGGACGTTAATTAGCTCATCACCGCCACCCACTCACTCCTCGATAGGCCCTTTAATTCGGAGGCGGCCATGCAGAAGGCCAAGCGAACGGTGGAGTCGGAGTACGCTGTGGTGGGGACCTGGGAGGATACCAATATTACGCTATCTGTTCTGGAGGCCTACATACCGCGATTCTTCCGCAACGCCAAGGTTGCCTACTACCGTAAGAAATCCATACTGAATCCGACCGCAAGCTGAGGATAGTCTCAAACCATGTCATATTTTCAGTGGGCAAGGATCGTTTGTCAAGAGTGAATCGCAATAATGTCACTCGAGTCGTAAGCGAGGAAACTCGCGTTATTCTGAGGAAAAATCTCACCAACGAGATCGAGTTTTACGAGTTCTGCAAGCAGCGTTTGTATCTTCAATATGCCGCCTTGAGCCATGGCAAGAAATTTGGGGAGGATGATTATATTTTGGTGCCAGACCAGCAAAACGATTACAATGAGGAGTATTAGCAGGGGAAAATTTCCACAAGAACAAGCTAGTTTAGTTTTAAAAAAAATGTGAAATGTAACTCAACTCAGGATGCCACATAAAATAAACCTAATTTTACTATATAAGTTCTAACACAAACCTCCAAATCTATAGGATCGATTGTGGATAAAAGAATCCCATTGCTTAAAGAGAACTCTATATTTCTGAAAATGTAGATACTTTATCTGATTCTGAAACACCTATCCCAGACCATTTTATATGGTCAGTTTTTTATTGTTATACCCTCAGATACACCCAGTATTCGTTTGCTTCCTGTTTACCCCGTACTTCGCCTAGAGCTTTCTGTGTGTATCTGCATCTGTACCGATATCTGTGCGTCTGACTGTGATTCGATCTCCTTCTTACACCTGTGCCTGACCTTTGCAGCTGTGGCGGTTGAATCCCAAGTTCCTCAACAACACCAAGTTCCACTCTCGCGATGTATTGTTTTACAACCGAGTGCCAAAGACGGGAAGCGAGACCCTGATCGAGTTAATGATTCGCCTGGGCGAAATAAACGACTACCAGAACGCGCGGGCGCCGTTCTCGAAGCCCGTTGGAGTTTTCTGGTCCGTGGAGCGTCAGAAAACAGAGGCCCAGCGAATTTTCGATCTGCAGGATGACTCTGCATTCGTCTATGTGGAGCACATGAATTACATGAACCTTAGGCCGCTCCATTTCCCCCAGCCCATCTTCATTAACTTGGTAGGAACAATAATCTGCTCTTCTAAGGACCTCCCCCCCTTAACCGTACATTTACCAGATACGAGACCCCATCGAAAGAGTTATCAGTTGGTTCTACTATAAGCGCACCCCCTGGAACTCCGTGAAAATGTTCGAGGTCACCGGAAAGTTTCAGAATCGTTCGCATTATGTGAAAAGTTTTGAGGATTGTGTGCTCACCCACGATCCGGAGTGTCGCTACGATTTCGGGCTTAAGTTCAAAGAAGATTCCGCCGATCACAAGCGTCAGAGTTTGTTCTTCTGCGGACACTCCCCCATTTGCGAGTATGTAGTTTGGCATTTCCATACTTCTATATTTTAACATTAGGTTAACCCCAGGCCATTTAACACGCCGGGAGCAATAGCCAGGGCCAAGCTGAATGTGGAGCGTGATTACTCCGTAATTGGTTCCTGGGAGGACGTGAATGTTACTTTGACTGTGCTCGAGCACTATATACCTCGTTTCTTTAAGGGCAGTACTGATGTGTACTATGGTAAATTCCCATTTCAATTAAGCATTTTGGCGTAACAAGATATAAACCCATCTCCCCGTAGAACCCATCAAGGGCCTCGCCTTTAGGAAGCAAAATACGAACCACTGGAAGCCCAAGATTAGCGAACGCATCAAACGCATAATCCGGGCCAATTTCACTCAGGAATATGAGTTCTATAACTTCTGTAAACAGCGCCTGTATCGACAATATTTTGCAATAAACCAACACTTGCATGTCTAGGAGCTATGAAAGTCTTTATTTGTTTTCCACTAACTTTACCCCTCGTCTTCCTGTATTTAGTTTTCTGTGTCGATTATTTTGAATGTTTGGGTAGAGACAGGAGACTCATTTATCTCCACACTTTTAAGCTGGAATATTTGGATGCCGCCCAACTAAATAATACTCCCAGAGCGGAGCGGGATTTTATCTTCTACAATCGTCTGGAGAAAACGGGCAGTCAGTCGATGACGCGGCTCATAAATCGCCTGGGCATCCGAAACGGATTTCAGGCATTTCGGAATATAGTAAGACCCTCGAAGCCGATCTTACATACTGAGGAGGATGAAACGGATCTGGTGGACCAGATGTCAGCACTCTCAACACCCGGCGTCTACGTAGAGCACTCTAATTGGGTCAACTTTACCAAGCATAACTATCCACGCCCCATCTACATCAACATGGTGCGCGATCCCATCCAAAAGGTGATCAGTGCGTACTATTACCAGCGTCATCCTCTGATCTTTGCCCAGAATCTGCTACGTAATCCCAAGAAGAAAATTGAGAGCAAGAAGTATTTTGATACCACTTTCAACGAGTGCGTTAAACAGCGGATAGCCCCACACTGTGTCTTCGACTCCCACAATCCTTACAACGGCGACTGGCGGAGGTTTTCGCTTCACCTCTGCGGAAATTCGGAAATTTGCACGTAGGTCTTGACGAAGTACAATGAAAATTAGTAAGCCCTAAAACAAGTACAAGCGGGATAGTTGTATGAGCAAAGTAGGGATTTCACAACGCCTTGTTGTTAAGTAATTAAAGCCGGGGTGTTCAACTATAACGAAAACTGATTCAATTTTAATGAAGTTAAATTCCTATTCCCTTTGTACTTGGTTTTGTGAATGAACATTTTCGTTGAGCTTCAACGAGTAACTGAAATGTGACTTTGGATACTCTTACATAGACACTTCAACTCCGAAGCCACTATGCAAATAACCAAGATGAATGTGGAACGCGAATACGCAGTGGTGGGCACATGGGAGGAGACGAATGTGACCTTGGCCGTTTTAGAGGCATACATACCCAAATTTTTTGCCAATGCTAGGAAGGTCTACTACAGTAGGTTTACGCCAAAATATTCAATTGATCCGTACCAAACTCAGATATATCTCTGAACTCTTCTATATAGGCGACACGGAAAGGTTTACCATAAACACCGTATCGCATGACACCCGTCTGGATGAGGATGTGAAGGCGTATCTGAGGACCAGTTTCTCCGTCGAAATTGAGCTGTATTTGTTTATAAAGCAGCGGCTCCACAAGCAGTACATTGCAGCACATAAGGACGAATTTCCAACATTTTAGATCTAAATCAAATAAATTGTACCGAGCCAAAATAGTTTAATCAATGATTTTTACACCCAAATTTCAAACCGAGTCTTTCTCCTCCTTTCGCTACTAATCATTTGGGATAGCTTGCTTGAATTCACTATCTGCCGCACCACCCATACAAGAATCCAACTCAAGGGTATTCGAAACCTTTGCAGATCCTCCATCTTAGTGCTGCGAAACTGAACAATACCCCCAAGGCCGAGGTCGATGTGTTGTTTTTCAATCGGGTTCCAAAGACCGGCAGCATGCAGCTGATTGAGCTGATGAGACAGCTGGGCAAAGTCCACGATTATGAGGTGGAAAAGGATCCTCAGAACGGAGGTGTAATTCCCCTCTTAGAGCCCGCGGAGGAAAGCGACTTGATCGATAATATTGCTAACCTAGAAGATGGTACAGTATTCGCCAGTCACGTTAATTACTTGAACTTCACCAAGCATGAGCAGCCCAGGCCCATTTACATTAACATGGTTCGGGATCCAGTGGAGAGGGTGATCAGTTGGTATTACTATATTCGGGCTCCGTGGATCTTTGTGCCCGGAAGAAGGCGTAATAACCGGGAAATGCCAAACCCCAAATGGGTTAACACCGAGTTCGATCAGTGCGTGGAAAGTCGCAACAAAGTCTGCACTTACATTGAGAATTCACTGTTGGAAGGTGTGGGCGACCATCGGCGACAGACCTTGTTCTTCTGCGGTCACAATGAGTTAAAATGCGCGTGAGTTAGGTAGCTTTATCCCGATTTCTGTTATTCCTCAAACCGTTCCTTAGGCCCTTTAATGCTCGTCTGCCCCTGCAATTGGCCAAAATGAATGTGGAGCGAGAATACTCTGTGGTGGGAACTTGGGAGCACACGAATGAAACCCTGGCTGTTCTAGAGGCCTACGTACCCCGCTATTTTGCGGATGCCTCCAAGATGTATTACTGTAAGTTCCGTTGGGGCTAACTCTGAAGAAGGAATATTTTTAAAGTCAAAAGTAGGTTACCTACATATTCAAAGGGAAACCCTATACCAAAGACAATATAGAGAATATTATATGTAACGCCAAAGGATTTTTGGAACAGATATTTACCAGCACATACCTCCTAGAACATACTAGATAAATGTACTCGTAAATGTTCAATATGTTTTGTCCCGAAGATCCTTCCACTTGATTTTTGAATTAGTTCTTTCTTCAGAGCTTAGAGTCTCTGACTTATAACGGATAATAAGTCAACATTTTTCACAGCTGGTCTTCACGCCGATCGTCAGAATACCAATCCAATGAAGCCGCATATTTCACAGGAAATAATCGATATGGTTCGCCGGAACTTTACACGGGAAATTGAATTCTATCAATTCTGTCGTCAGCGCTTACATAAACAGTATCTAGCCCTTAAGCTGAATGATCTCAAAAAGTTTGACAAGGGTTTGTCCAGATTAAGTGAGGCCCATGAAATGGCCATTAGGGACTAATTGAATAAGACTTTTTAATTACATAAATCCAGTTAATAAAGAAAGGAGGAGGATATAAACATTATTTTAAGAGATAAATAACTGAAATCAATTCTTGATTTCGAATGAAATGGGGGATTCCAGAACAACACTTCTTAAATGCTAAGCAAACTACTATGGTACGATATAATCTCTCTCTCTCTCTCTCTTTATGGGGCTGCACAAATATTCTATTTTTTCTCCTTTCTAAACCTTCTTCTAAAGATCAGTTCAATGACAAGCTTTGAATTGAATTAAACTCTATTAAGAACTTAAAACTGTTGCTTTATCTATCGCTTCTCTCCCTGACCTGCGTAACACTATGAAAAATTGTTTAGGGTTTTATCCTTCGCTTAAAATTCCGAGAATATCCGGATTTTTTTTCGCTTAATAACCTAAGGAAGGAATCTGTAAGCTTACTCACCGGACCTTGAGTACGATCGAAAAGCTCATCTTGTTAAACTCACCTCCAGCTTCACCAACTGAGCGCAAGTCGCCTCAACAACACAAAGAATGCCGATATAGAAGTACTCTTCTTTAATCGAGCCGCCAAAGTCGGAAGTGAGTCTATGCTTGAACTATTCATAGCTCTGGAAAAGTACCACAACGACCTTACTGTGGACAGGCACGGTTTGCACACTAAAACTGTTCGTCAAATGGACAAAGCAACAAGGCGCGAGTCCGCGGAATATATAGCCGACTTGGAGGATGGAACCATGTACATAGAGCACATCAATTGGTTGAACTTCGATGAGTTCGATTTGCCCAAACCTATTTACATAAATCTGGTCCGGGACCCCGTGGAAAGAGTCATAAGCTGGTACTTCTACGCACGTGGTGCCTACAAAAATGCCATCGAGTACAAAAAGAAACCCGACAAAAAGATAAAGCCAGAGTCCTGGTATAAAAAGAATTTCAATGAGTGCGTTCGGAGCGGAGATCCGGAGTGCCAGTATGTGCCACATACTGTAAAGGACACGGTGGGCAATTTCAAAAGGCAATCGTTGTTTTATTGCGGTCATCACGATGATTGTATGTAAGTAGACAGGACATTCGTGAGGCATGGAGGCAAAAAGTTAGCTAACACGATCTTTTAGTCCCTTCAACTCACCAACTGCTGTGCAAATGGCCAAGGAACACGTGGAAAGGGACTACGCTGTGGTCGGAAGTTGGGAGGATACCAATATTACCCTAACCGTACTTGAGAACTATATTCCACGATTCTTTCGCGGTGCCAAACTGATGTATGAAAGTAGGTCTCCACAGCTCGTAGTACCAAAGAAACAATTACTTATTTATATATAAACCCTATCTCGAAACAGTGCACAACAACAAGATCACCAATCGGAACAAGAACAAGCGCAAGCCATATATTGAACCCGAGGTAAAGGCGATGATTCGCAAGAACTTCACCAACGAGTACGAGTTCTATTATTTCTGCAAACAGCGCTTGTACAAGCAGTATCTGGCCCTAAAGCTCAAAGAGCTGGAGAAGCACGGACTTCTGTATTAGTTGGGTTAGAGCCTGAATGTTAGATTGTAGTCGGTGATATATTATGTGAACAAAACTTACCCTTCCAATAAAAAATACTCAGTAAATCAGTAGACTAGACCCACACTATCCGTACCCGTACACGTTGAACCCATCTCAGTGTCTCATTGCTCGCTGTGTTGTGTGGCATGCCACCGTCCCATGAAGCTTCTAAACCCTTACCCTATCCCCCAATCAGTTAGGTGACCTAACACCCCGTCGCTTAAACAACACAGCCAAGGCCGAAATGGATCGCCTCTTTTTCGCGAGGTGCGCCAAAGTGGGCAGCGAATCGCTGATGGAGTTCATGGAGCATCTGCAGGATATCAACGACTTCCGCGTGGATAAGTACGGAGTGAACAAGAAGTCGAAGAGGCAACTGAAGCCCCTGGCCCAAGCGGAAGTCGCAGGCTACGTGTATAACATGGAGGAAGGATCCGTCTATATAGAACACATACCTTGGATTGATTTCAATGAGTATAACCTGCCCAAGCCGATCTTCATTAACTTGGTGCGCGATCCTGTGGAGCGCATGATCAGCTGGTATTACTACGTCCGCAACTCCTATAGGAATGCCATATTCTTCCGAAATCATCCACTGGCCCCGCTGAAGCCCACGGCCTGGTTTAAGAAGAGTTACAACGACTGCGTCAGAAGTGGGGACCCAGAGTGTCAGTATGTCCCATTGGCAGTTGCCGATAAAGAGGGCAACTATAAAAGGCAATCGATATTTTTCTGCGGCCACGATCAGGATTGCTTGTGAGTGCTGGTAGGGGGTAAAGTTATGAGAAGTGATGCCTAACCGTAACCTCTTTCAGGCCCTTCAACTCCCCGCTGGCTATTCAGATAGCTAAACGTAGGGTTGAATCGGAATTCGCAGTAGTGGGAACTTGGGAGGAGACCAACATAACTCTGACAGTTCTAGAGCACTATATACCTCGTTATTTCGCTAAAGCTAAGATGATCTTCCACAGTAAGAAATTCATATAGAGATATCATGAAGTTAGCTTAAACAGTTCCGTTTCTAGTGTACCAGAAGTCCCTACAGAATCGCAATCGCAATAATCGAAAGCCGAAGGTGGACGCAGATGTCAGGGCCATGGTCAGACGCAATTTTACCCACGAATATGACTTTTACTACTTCTGCAAACAGCGTCTTTATACGCAGTATATAGCCCTCAAACGAAAGGAACTGGAGGGACTGATTCACCCCTAATTGTAAAAGACTGACCTCTCTTTAGTTGTTTTGATGTAGTTCATTCTGTAGCTCGTTAATAAAGTACTCACTAGTAATTGTAACTAACCTGTAGGAAAACCCGTGGGAAAACTTAGCTAAATGCAATCCAAAATCCCAAATCCAGCTTAATTCGTTACGGAGTGAACGATTAAATAACACTCGACATTCCCGACTGGACGTGATCTTCTTTAATCGTAATGCCAAGGTCGGAAGTGAGGCCTTAATGCAACTTACCCAGACCATGGCGCCCAATAATAATGTGACAGTACTGACCAAGGGCCCTCTGAACATTCATTCTCGCACCCGATCGCCTCCAGAACAAATGATACAGGCTCTTTGGATTAACGAGCTAGAACCGGGCACTATATACATCGAACATTGCAATTGGCTGGACTTCCGCAGATATCAGCTACCGAGACCCATCTACATAAACCTGGTTCGAGATCCGGTTGAGCGGATGATCAGTTGGTATTACTACGTCCGCAGTGGCTATCGCAACGCTATCCTCCATCGTCGATTTCCCAATACCACTATCAAATCTGAGAGTTGGTTCAAAAAGAGCTACAACGACTGCGTTCGTAGCGGGGATCCCGAGTGTCAATACGTCCCTGGAAGTGTTAAAGAAGCGGAGGGTAATTACAAGAGACAAACCCTTTTTTTCTGCGGTCACAGTAGTGAATGCTTGTAAGTAGTTGTGGAGCAGAAGGGTTTTCGTGAAGAAATCTTCAATTGAAAGTACATTTCAGGCCCTTCGACTCCCAGCGTGCCATTCAGCTAGCCAAATTAAATGTGGAACGGGATTATGCGGTTGTGAGTACTTGGGAAGAGACCAACATTACCCTAACTGTTCTTGAGGCCTACATTCCAAAATTCTTCAAAGGAGTCAGGGATATTTTTGAGTGTAGGTCTCTTCTAATTTTATTTCCAATTCCAATTCTATTAAGTTGTGAGGGGGGTTTAGAAGTGGGAACGGGACACCCAGTTTTAATCGGTACTTGAACACTTTTTTCATTGTTGGCCCCTGGGATACTTAGCAGATAATACTTACACTTTATACACTTCCTGTCTCATCAACCCGCATTTGTGTGTTAGTTTAGACCTCCGCTGAAGAAAAAAAAAAAAAACCAACTGATCTTCCCAGCTCGGACGGTTGACCCTAATGAATTTGAATGTTACCCGATTCGCTGCTCGTGAAGTGGTGGTCTTCAATCGACCCACCCGAGTGGAAAGCGAGCAAATGATGCCGCTGTTCCGGCAACTGGCCGCTATGAATGATATTAATGTGGTGCTCAATGGGCCCGTGAGAACGATGAATCGGACCCGCACTGAAAAGGAGCAGATTATCGAGATGGATTGGGCTAGTGACCTGGAGAAGGGATCCATCTATATGGCACACTCCAACTGGCTGGACTTCGCAGTCTTTGGCTACAAGAAACCGATCTATGTTTCCTTAGTGAGAGATCCCATAGATCGGGTGGTCACTGATTTCTACAAACGACGCTCTTGGATGAAGAGGGCAATATTCAGAAGGATGTATCCAGGGCGTCAGGAGCGGCCAGAGGAATGGTACAATCTAAGTTTTAGCGAGTGTGTAAGAAGTGGAGATCCGGAGTGCCGTTTTGTCCCGTATTCAGTATCGGACTATGTCCAGGACTTTAAAAGGCAATCCCTTTACTTTTGCGGCAATGAAGCAGATTGCTTGTGAGTAGGTTCACTCTTTTTAGCCTTCAAGACTTAAGTATGTATAATCGATCTGTAGGCCCTTTAATTCCCACCATGCTATACAAGTAGCCAAGCGTCGAGTGGAAAAGGAATATTCTGTGGTGGGAACCTTGGAGGAAACCAATATAACGTTGACTGTTTTTGAAAAATATATCCCCAGATTCTTCAATCATGCTCGTTTCCTATACAAACGTAGGTAGTCCCAGGGGTTTCAACACAAAACCAGAGTCCAAGTACTTCCCAGACCAAAGAAAATATTATATGAAGACTTGTTTTTCAGTGAATAGCAAGAGTATTCGGAATCGGAATCGGAATAATCGTAAACCTCGCATTGACCCTGATGTTAGGGAGATGGTAAGACGAAACTTTACCAACGAATACGAGTTCTACTACTTCTGCAAGCAGCGTTTGTATAAACAGTATCTGGCCCTGCAACCCGAGAATAATCTTACATGAAAATAGTATTGAAACACTGAATGTTGCTACTGAATAAATATAATTAACATGAATACTTCTCTATACTTTTATTTGAATTGTAAAATCCGTCAGGAATTGTCCTTACCTAACAACATACAAAGTCCTTATTTATTTATTTTATATGAGCTAAGTTTGCGAAATACTACACCCCTTTAGTTCCCAAAAAATGCGTATCAAACCCCAAGGACTCGAAGGTAACGAATTGATTAAAAACTTTGCTATATGCCACCCTTACACACATGCAATAACTATAATTAAAAATCCTTCCCAGATGTCTTCCCTTAATGTGCGGGATCTGAATAATACCCGCAAGGCACAAATGGACTTGGTCTTCTTCAATCGAGTTCCAAAAGTGGGAAGTCAAACGTTCATGGAGCTCCTCCGCCGACTATCAGAGCGTAATAATTTCCAGTTCCATCGAGATGCAGTCCAGAAGGTGGAGACCATTCGATTGGCGGAGGACCAGCAGCAGGAGATGGCTGAGGTGATCAGCGAGCTGCCAGAGCCGTCTGTTTTTATCAAGCATGTGTGCTTCACAAACTTTACCAAATTCAACCTGCCAAAACCCATTTACCTAAATGTGGTGCGAGATCCCGTGGAACGCGTGATCAGCTGGTTCTACTATGTGCGAGCGCCTTGGTATTTTGTGGAGCGCAAGGCTGCCTTTCCCGACCTCCCGCTGCCCCATCCGGCTTGGCTGAAGAAGGATTTTGAAACGTGTGTCCTCAGTGGCGATCAGGAATGTACTTACACACAAGGTGTTACAGTGGAGGGCATTGGCGATCATCGGCGACAGAGCTTGTTTTTCTGTGGTCACGACTACGAGTGCACGTGAGTTTTTTTGAACGCAAAAAATAAATAAATACTATGACAGGTCGATACAACAGCCCCTTATGCATCCTTAACTATATCATACTAATTGTATTCTTGCATATTTTAGTCCCTTCAACACAGTGGGTGCCTTGGAACGAGCCAAATTTGCTGTGGAGCAACAATACGCGGTTGTTGGAGTTCTGGAAGATCTAAACACCACACTCTCTGTGCTCGAGAAATATGTACCGCGATTCTTTGAGGGCGTTAGAGATATATATGCAAGTAAGTAGTTGGAGGAGTATAAAATTGAGATCGTTGAGTTTAACAAAGTGTTGCACAATTTGCGATGCTCTGCGGATTCTCGCATAAGCTGTACAAGCTATAAAGTAATAACTATTACTATGTGTTTGTTTATGCCTTTTTACAGCAAGCGCCGAATACTTGACCAAGATCAACAAGAACAACTTCAAGCCGCCGGTCAGCGAGCATGTTAAGGATATAGTGCGACGTAACTTCACGAATGAGATCGAGTTCTATCAGTTTTGCCGCCAGAGACTGCACAAACAATATCTGGCTGCCCACTTACCACAGCGGATTATCACAGACTCGGCACATCTTCCCGCCCTGATAGGCAACTGATAGGCAACTGAACTATAAATTCGAACAAATGTAAAGAACAAATATGACAAACAAAATCATACTCGAAACTGTAGTCAGCTAAGTTCCCCAATATGTTGTAGCAAATTGATTGTTTTCTCTTGTGTATATTTCAAAGTGGTTATCAAAAATATAAGAAATCCCTCTAATATTTATATTGATTAGTGAGTACTTAATGTTAGAAAGACCTGAATTTGAATTGTGATGTCTTCAAGTGAACTGTTGAAATTTTTGTTTTAGTATTTTAGGCTTAAGATGCTTACGATAATATACCATGTATAAACTAATAAAAGAATATTTTAAGAACACTTTTTCTTTGTACTATTTGAGTTTTAAGTGGGAGTGGAAAATAACATGAAATGATAATGATAATATTAACTCAACATAACGAACGAAATCGACGACTTTTAACATAGTTATACGTAACATAATGTTAACAGTAGTACAATACTATACATAACGCAACCTGGCGAGACTCCATAATGTCAAAAAATATACTTTAATAAAATATAGAAACCAAAATAGCAGCGAAATAATAATATACTTTTGGTTCACTGCCTCAACAATAACTATTCTATGAACTGGGGTTTCTCTGGTCGAAACTTATTAGTCTAACTTATAGCACTTGTTGATCATAGTCGGTCTCTCACATCGATTGATTGGGCGTTTCTTGCTGTAAAGGAATCAATTGAATATCATTAATTTAAATTACACAAATGGGTTGAACTAGGATTATATACCCACCGCTTGTTGCCAAAGAAAGCGAAAGCCTTATCTGATTTCATAGCCTCCCAAGGTCCAGGTATTACTCTCTGCACCCGTATTACATTAGATTCTGAGACTTCACTGGGCGATATTTCAGCAATTCTTTGCGGTTCGTGAATATAAATCGAATCAGGATCCGTTTTAATGATATTTAGGATGTTTTCATCATGAAGTTGCAGCCAATCTGGGGCTTCCGATCGAAGGTTCAATAGCTCAGGAGCCAGCCTTCGCACAGCTTTCGAGAAAATAACATCTAAAGCACACGTGAGTGGATGTTGATAAACTGCAACGTGGAGGCGCGATCTTGCCTCGAACAAACGATATATACGATGATAGTCCTGATAACGATACTCGATGCGCTGACCATCGGCCGATATGCGCGACTGAAGGAATACGCCGTCAAAGTCCATTTCTTCGGAGTTAAGGACTTTTAGACGCTTGTTGTCCCGTCTCAGATAATCCCACTTGTCCACATCCAACCCACAACGCCGATTGTGAACGATATCAAAGATATAGTTGTGTCCCAACATGGGAAATGACAGAGAGTCGCTGCAGCCGAGAATCAGGGCCTTTATCAATTGAACTCCCCGGCCACTGGCGTCATCTCTCAAAGAAACTAGCTCCCGATTATGGGCATCATTAAAAATGCGATCTACACAGGCCAGGGCATTTTTCTCGTGCTTTAAATTTAAAATAGATGGTGAAAAAAATAAATACAATGTATATTTTTCCTTGATAAAATTATGCTTACATCAAATTTATAGTCACAAACAGATTCCCAGCAATGTGACATGGGGCCGTGGCCGATGTCGTGAAGAAGGGCAGCTATTTCCACAGCCTGGCGACACCAATCCGGTAGTTTAGGCTCATAGCCAGAGTTGCGTTCGATGGCTTTTAGGTGATCTTGGGCACTCTTGTAGGTTCTGGAAATTATATAAATATTTATTAAATTCTGAATCATAAAGCTTGTTCTACAAGTATAGCTCACCCCAAGCAATGATCGTATCGCTTTTGATTGGCCTCTTTATCAAGGGCCCACGGTACAAGGCCTAATTGATGGACTTTCTTAAGTCGTTGGAATAGTGGATGCTCTACGATTTCCTGTATGTAACAGGGCAGCTCAATTATTCCATGCACTTCGTCTTCGATAAGCATCTATAAAATGAAAAGCATTCTTTAATTATAATTTTATTTTGACAAATTAAAAAAGAGTAAACTACATTTTCAAATTGTATAGAAGATTTTGATACCGATCTGTTGTGGCTTTCGTTTTAGTTTATGTAAGTTTCGTTTTAAACTTTTGTGAATATATTTAATGAAATTGTTAAACCAATACATTTACTTCAATGTCGATGATATATTTTGCAAGATATTGCGGAATCTATTGCATATAGCAAAATGTATCTTCGAGCAAATTAAAAATTAATAGCAATTGATAAACACCGAGAATGACACAGCAATTAAAAATATATGGGGACAAACAATAAATAAAAGACTTTGAAAATGATAATACAGATTGAAATTTATTGTTTTTAATTTATTTTGTAACACAGAAGTTGTTAAATTTCAATGAGCATATGAATACCTTAAAAAGCTTTTAATAACAATTTAGTAATTGAGCACAACAAATATAATACTCAAACATGGGATTTTAAACCGGTTTGAATGTTTATTTACAGTACGTTAACATAGAACATAGGATATAAAAATCGAAAACTGTATTTCATGTTTAATGTGCTTACAACAACGACCAAACTAGAACTGAGCTCTCAAGATGTCAACTTACATTTTTCTTCTAAACGCTTAAGATTTCCCTTACACTGAAAATTAATAAGAAAAGCCCATTTGTTTCTTTTTGTTTCTGTCCCGAGCGACATTGATAAACAATATTTCTCATCGGTCTAGAGTAGTGTAGTTTCAAAGCGTTCAATTTTATATCTTTATGCAACTAATTTTAAAGTTGTAACAATTTTTCATTGGGTCTGGGCATTCGGGATATTTGTGACATATTTGTAACATTTTTAAAAATTTAAAAACAAAACATTTTATTACATTTTCAGTAAACATAGGTATATTTTCTGAGATAGAGATATAATTTTAAAATTTCCTATAGCCAACTGTTTTTTTCTTAGTCCTATAATCTTTTTTTTTTTTGTAATTTATAGTTTATTAATTTAAATGAATAATTTTTTTTATTTTTTTAAAGTTTTTAAGGACAAAGTTTGTTAAATTATTGTCTAAGGTTTGGCTGATATCGGGTTTTAAATGATTGGCCGCGTAAACTTCCTTTGTCTTTTTCAACATTATCAATTAAATGTCTACGCAAAAAAAAAATTAATAATAATTATAATCTTTCTTTGTTTACCAATCTCCAATCATCAACACATACACATAGCTAAATATAGCTAAATATTTGGGCAAGATTAAAAAAACGCAGGTATACAGATATTTTATGACAGTAATTTTCCTTCCCGTTTTAATGGTTTTTTTAAGACCAACTTAGACACGTATAAATTAATAAAATTTATGAATATATATAATAAATAAATAAAAATTATAATCAATTGTCATGATTGCTTCATATTTTTCTCAGTGTGGCCAGGCAGCTGGCAGCACAGCTGTCCCGTTGCCAAGCAACCAACAACAAGGCGTGTAAACTTACAGAGTGGCGGGCTGGTGGTTGTTGTATCCCATGTTGTGGCTGTGGTTGTTGTTGTTGTTCCTGGAGAAGCGGGAGAATGGAGCTCTGGGGCTCACGGAGCCTGCGCGGGAGGGAGCGAATCACTGCACTGGCTGACATTCTAATGGGATTCCTGTTTGTCGCTCTTGACAGTCCGCGCCCGAAATAAAACCGAAAGTAAGAACAGCACGACGTTTTGAAGATTTTAATACAACGGCATCAGAATATTTGTTGATAATTTATAAAAGCGTCTTTTTTAGTCGTAACCTCAAACGCACACAACTGTAAATGTTCGGCGAACAGCTGTTTGCGCCTATCGATTATCGATTAACCTAAAAGCTGCGACAAAAAATAAATTTTGTTTTCCAGTTTTAAAGTCGCCCAAAAGTATGACTGTATTTTGTGGCTTTTTCCTTGGGTGTAAAATACATTTCTAGCATGTAAAATATTTCTAAAAAACCCAAAAGATAAAAAA
>JAEIIH010012383.1:0-15324 GCA_018904745.1 Drosophila orosa
ATCTTTAATGTTTTTGTTATTTAAAATGAAAATAATTGAGTAAAATAACGAGAATATAAAAGATTTCAGACTATTGTTTTTATAAAAATGATTTTTATTATTAATTTATTTTATTATTTAAAAGAATACCCCCAATACTACGGTTCCAATTTTTATTATACAATAAAGAACATTAAATAAAACAGTAGTAAATATGTTTTATTGATAATGTTAATATCGTATAATAAGAAAGATTTAAAAAACTTTAAGCTGGCGCCGAATTATTTCTTAAGATTCCTTGTGATTGATATTTTGAAGAAGTCGCGGTATGGTCGCACCTAACACGCTCGAAATCAAAACAAAACAATTGTAGATTTCGAACATCTACGTAAAAAGGCCGCCAGCTAGACCAACCCGAGATGGATGCAAATTTGTATCAGGGAAATGGGATCTTCCGCAACCAGCCGTCGTATAAAGTCTTCAACAAGTCCTTCGAGCATGTGGATGACGCGCTTTACACCTTCCTGAACGAGGTGGATCCGGAGGTGCTGAGACATGAGCTCAAGGAAACGTCCGATGTCTTCACATCCTTCAAGCTCAACACCGCCCCGAAGGATCCGCGTACCAATGAAGTTCCACGGAGCAGCGTTTGTGACCACACCACCAGCCGGACGGAGCCACGCTACAGTTTTCCCAATCCCCTGGGACAGTTTTCGGAGCTAAACCTGAAGCAGCAGGCCGCCTGTATGCGGGTGCTGCTGGCTTGGCAGCAAAGTGCAGCGGTCGCAGAGGATGACTTCGTGGTTTGGCATGCCACGGAGAGGAAGCGCTGCAACGAACAGCAGCGGGTACAGAAGTACATCCACGACTACGAGCACGGACAGAGGGAGTTCCTCTATGTACCCATGAAGCGCCTGGTGACGATCTACAGGCAGTTGTACGAGCTCAGCTTGAGGAAGCTGCTGAAAAAGTACGCCAACGAGTCGTACGTGACCTTCTCCGGGCTGCCGCAGCTCTCCCAATGCAAAAGCCTCAATTCTCAGACCGTTAGCATGGAGGAGGTGGAATTGGAGAGAGTCGCAGGCCGCATGAGGATCTGGCCAGGATCGGAACTTTGCAATGACTCGGCCATGCGAAATCTAAATGTGCGCTTGAATCGATACGCTGCCAAGGAACCCAAAGATTCACCTGCTCTTCTGCGAGACGAAGAGAAGAATCAGGAGGCGCAAGGTAGCAATGTTGTCGTCTTGCCGTTGGACTCACTCTTGATGCTCCTAACCTCAGGGTCATATGTCGATGTGCCTGCCGAGATGTTCCTGGACCTAGGGGAATCCTCCAGTGCGGGACACAAATGCATCGAGTTTCACACTCCATTTCCTGCGCGCAACTGCGGTTGGCATACAAACAGTCTGGTCCTGAAGCAGGCCTATGAAGCCTACATCTCACAGCCTGGACAAGCCAGGTGGTTGAACTCGGAGCCGAATGGAGCCACAAGAGAAGTTTCAGATCTTATCAACAGTGATCAATCCTCGATCGATCTTCAAAAGGACTACAATCCGCTCTTAGTGGATGAATCATCATCAGACATCTTAGATACCTCTTCGAATACTGCCCTGGTTAGTTGGTGCTTGAGGTGCAAGGCAAGCAATAGTGAGGAGACCCGGGAATTCCAAGTTTTTAGCACCCTCTCGATCGCAGCGATGATAGACGCACAGGGGAAGCACCAACCACTCGGTTGCCACCTAATCAAGATGGAGAACAAACCAGACTGCGGCTGCGAAATCCTGTCGAAATACGAACTGATATCGGCTTGGCTGCAGCTGAAGCTTCTGCAGGCGGAGGTGGGCCACTGCACCCGCATTTCGCTGCGAGACTTTGAGCCCATGCTGGAGGAGAAGCTCACTCTCCTTTCGCTGGAGCAGCAGCTGCAAGACTATTACAATACGAGCATGCCACAGTTGCTGTCCAATCTCTACGAGTTCCTCCAGCTACTGGGCACGGTGCCTGCCGGTAAATACCTCTTGCGATACTCTCCCAAATACAAGGATAAGTTCTTGCTATGCCAAGCCACCAAGCAGGCGACAGCTCAGAGCTTCCTATTGCACCAACTGTTGACGGAGTCGTCACCCAGCGATCTGAACTTCCTCACCCAGAGCAGCTACCTCCCCATTTCGCCCACCCTGTGCGGTCGTCTGCACGAAGAACTCCAATTGCTGCCCTGCGCCTTTCCAGCAAAGGCGGATGGCAGGGCTGTCAAGCGACCAGGGAAGGCCCTGCCCAGGTCAGAACCCACAAAACGGGTCCTACCCAGGCGACAGCCAGTCCATAAGGGCAAACAGTCCGCTCAACGTGAAGATGTCCGTCGCACTTGTAAAACCGCACAGAAAAGAAGGGCCAGAGCTCGCAAAATAGCGGCTGCCAAAGAGGAGAAGGTGCAACTGGACAAACTTATGAGTATGTAATGTTGAAATTGAAAATATTGTTGTTTAAAATAAAAAATGCAAACTATAATTGAAAGAATTACAACTTCAGGGCCGCAAAGCTTGTGTCGGCTTCCGTGATCAGCTCATCCTCGTTTACCTTCAGGGGAGCAGCAGATCTTGTCCAGAAGGCTTCGTCGTCGCTGGCTGGCAAAGAGTCGCGCGGGAAAGTGTGCAGCGACAGGTCATTGAAAACATTATGGTGCTCGTAGTCGTCTTCCAGCGTCGTTTCTGTGCAATATTCGACAATGCGCGTAATGTGGTCCTCCTGATTCCTGCGCGCCATCGTCAGCATCTCGAAGCTGTTGGAGATGAGGAGAACGTTTGGCAGCTGGTCCAGTTGCCAGTTGGACCACAAGATGTTGTGCATCAGTGCGTACGGGCAGTGGGGCAGATAGTAGAGCGTGGGCACCGTGGCCTCGTCTCTCCCCGCGCAGTCTTCGCTCATCACGCAGCCGTCGAACAGTCGAATCAGCTCCTTCTCGGTGTCTCTGAAGACGGGATCGAAGTAGAGGGCTTCGTTGATCTTGTAGTGTCGCTGCAGGCTGACCACAAAGGCCGCCTGATGCAGCGCCTGGTGGGTGCGGGAAAAGGGTCCCAGACCCAGACACACAATTCTCTCCAACGGCCTTTTCAGCGCTTCTACCTGCTGCTGCAGCGCTTCCATGGCAACCAGGAAGTAGTCGCTCTGACACATCTCCGTGCACAAGCGCTCCAGGCGCCTGGAATTGGATTATTCAATTAGAAATTGTTTCTGTGGCAGTCGGAACAACCTACGGTTGGAACTTCTCAACATTTACGTCCGGACAGTCGTTTAGATAGTCACTCTCGGATTTGTGGCGGTCCCGCCGCCTAAGGCATTTCCTTGACATCCATTTTTTGCGCGTCACCACCTGGAAATCTCCGCCAGAATTCGACATTGCAAAATGTAAATAAACACTTGTGAGTCTGTTTCTTCTTCTTTCCACCTCGTACAATGTGACCGTTTGGTGCTTGGTTGAACGGAATCAGCTGTTTCTTTGTTCAATATTTCATTTTAAACATTTTCAGTTCAGTTCCCTGCATTTTCCGTATGTATTTTCTGGCACTTTTCCGCGGAAAATCTACTAGTGAAAGCCGTAAATTTATACTCATTTTCACAGCCTGTCTACACATTTAAGTGTGACCAGCTGAAGTTGAAGGAAATCCACTATTTTAAAAATAATTTTTAACGTCATTAACGTAAAAGCCGGCGGGCACATTATCGTCTATTATTATTGTTATTATCATGAAAGATGAACGATCCAAACAAAGCAATCAGCGTAAATCTCTCCTCACTGCTCAGCTTAAAGGCGGAGTTGATGCGAAAGCAGCATGAGGTCAGGCTAGCAAAGGCCAGTAAACCGTCCGCCACCGAGTTCCGGCCCAGCAGGAGCAGCAGCGACAAGGAGAAGTCCAAGGATAACGGCTACAAGGCGGTCGGCAAAAGTGGCGATGACGCCAAGGTGTACGAGGCAGAGGACCATGCCCAGTTGGACAAGTCCCGCCGGGTGCTGGAGGCCAAGAGCAAGTTCTACGACCGGATGAGCCGCAGCGGTGGCAGCCTCAACTCGGATGACAACTGTCTGGTGATGTTCAATCGCAAGAAGCAGGAGGAGTACCAGGAGGACCAGTTGCCGCAGAAGTGTGAGAGCCGGCAGCGTCAGAGCAGCAGTAGTAGCTCCAGCGGGGACGAGGACGAGGGCCACGAGGACGACGAAGTTGAATACGTGGATTGCCTGGGTCGCACAAGAAAGTGCCTGAGAAAAGAACTATTTGAGGCCAAGAGGCGCGATAGACAGCTGGCCGACAGCATGCCCGAGCGCCTGGATCAGACGAAGGCCAATTGGATGATTGACACCAAGAGCAGCCAAGTCCAGAACAGCGATGACGACAACGACGACGATGGCGAGCCCAGTTATGGACCACCGCCTCCGGAGAGCGTCTTCAGCGATGCTCTGTCCACAATGACCAAGCACGACGAGCAACGCCTAAACTGGGAGCGAAAGGAGCAGGAGAACTTCGACAAGCCCGACGTCCATTACCAGGACGTCTTCTTCGACGAGGCGCGCACTCATGGCGTTGGCTACTACGCCTTCTCCACCGACGAGGCCGAGCGCAAGCAACAGCAGATCGCCCTAGAAGAGGCCCGCAGAGCCACGACCGCGGAACAGACTCGGCGGGATGAGATGCGCGCCAAGCGGGACCTGCTCGTGGCCGATCGCGTGCTGGCCGCCAAGAACAGGATACGGGCACGCAACGGTCTGCCGCCCATCAGCAAGGAGGAGTACGAGCGCGAGCAAAAGCAAAAGAGGGATGAAGAAACGGCCGAAGCCGAGGCTCGGGCGCAGGAAGAGCAGAAGCAGAGGGAAGTCATCGAGAAGAAGCAGGCGGAGGAGGAGGCCGAACTAGAAGAATTAAGAAAGGAGCACGTACGGGATTGGGACCGGGATAAGCCAGGCGTCACAGCCAAGCGGCGGGGCTCAGAATCACGTGAGGAGGAGGAGGAGAAGGAGGAGGAGTGGAAGTACAAGGCCGAACGTCTGCCCATGTCACAGGAAGAGTGGAACGAGAAGCAGCGTGCCCAGCGGCAAGCAGAGTTTGCCCCAATGCCAGAGCCACCGCCTCCCCCCAAACGCAGCAATTTCAGCAGCATGCCACCGCCTCCGACGTGGGAAGGCGGATCAGCGGAGCAAGAGTTTCGCAACTTTCACACAACGAAGCGGGAACGGACATTCCAGCGACGCAACTACACCGCTGGCAACGACGACAATTACGATGAAGAGCCTGGTCCCTCCGCCCGTGGCCTCGGCGCCGCCATTCCACCGCCACCTGGACTGGATGACACTGCTGCTGCCCCAACTACAGCGAAGCGTGCCAAGTCCCAGGCTGATCTGGAGCGCTCTATCGAGGCTGGTTTGAAGTTTCTGCGCGATAATTGCGACAAGGGTGTGCTGGGCAACAAGGCCACCTGGACAGCAAAGGCGGACTATTAGTTTAAAGTTTATTGCTTTGTATAAAGAATATATTTTATAAAAACTCAATACGTGCAAGGACGAGATATAAATCATGCATTTATTGTTAAGTTTCAGTGTTTTCTTTACGAATTCCCAACTCTGCAAGGTTAAATTTGAATCAAAAGGAGTTTTTCCAACAAAAGAAAAGGCGCCAGTACCCTTATTCAGTTCCGTTCAACATTTATTGAGCCAGAATTGATGACATTTCTATTTGTTCAATTTGTATAAACTATGTTGCTTCCAAGTCCTTGAAATTGCTAATTTTGCAAGAGTCAAATTGTGTCTGAATTCCCTTATTCACCAAAATATCGTGGGATTTCCAAATCCCAAAAGCTAGCTGTTGTTATAATCTCGAAACAATTCAAAAACTCGAATTATAGTATACTTTTGGCCGCAATACGCTTGCTCACACAAGCGTGGCTGAAAATTTGGGAAAATAATCATAATTTAGTCCTATAGAAACCGAACACAACATAACGTTTGGCGGTGGAACTGGAACCCTTAACGTACCAAGTCTTGCTAATCTAAGGTTAATATTTACTAGCTTGCATAAGAACTAAGGATTAAGTGAGTATCAACAGCTATCCGAGCTTGTTTTGTTATTGTATTAATTGGTGTTTTGGCAGACAGCACGCGCTACTTCGGTCGCCGGGTTGCATTGTCGATTAGAGCATGTCCCGATCGACCATATCGATGACTATCTCGGACATCTTTTTGCGACACAGGTCGTTGGGTGGAAAGTTGAGCGTGGGCGCACCTACATCCTCCTCGGGATCGTCCCCGCTGCGTTTCAAATACATATCCGGGGCATCCTCGGAGGAGCAGGTGCTTATTGGTATGATATCCATGGCCAGGCCAAGAGCGAAACGGCCGTAGGTCTTCAGCTCCTCGGCAAACCTAGAGAGTAGGAAAAAGAGCTCATTAATATGGTGAATTTTCTTTCAAATGCTTGCCCTACAGATCCTGCAACTTCTCCAGTGTGTCACAGTGGTCCGGCAGAGCTGTGCACAGTATTTGCAGCCACCGGAACAGCTCCTCCGTATATGTGTTGAGCAGCGTCGCAAGCTCGGCATCCCGCATCTCCTTCGTGGTGCAGCAGTAGAGCAGGTTGGCAATGTCCAGGGCAATGGAGCTGTAGCGTATCAGCTGGAAGTCGAGCAGGGCCACCTCCAGCACTCGTTGCGGATCCTCCGGATCGTAGTGGTACAGAAAGTTGTTCACCCAACAGTCGCCGTGGCAGATGGCCGACAGCGGTGACTCGGCGCTGGCCAACTGCACCATGCGGCCAAAGAATGAGGAGCTCTCGGCAAAATCGTTGATGGCCAGAACGTACTTGGAGTCGGCGGGCAGCACCTCGGACACCATTTTAATGGCGTTCTTCGTGAGCCGCTCGTAGTAGTTTCGATACCAGCTGGTGTTGGCCGTACAGAAGATGCCCTCGCTGATCAGGCTGCACAGCTTGCTGAAGTCCAGCGGATGCTCGAACTTGTACGCCAAACTGAGGGCGTGCAGCTGCGCCACCTGAAGCAGGACGGACTGCGTTTCCTCCATGCTGAGGCCTTTGTGGCGGTCGGACATCTGAAAGCCTCTTTCCCGTAGATCCTCTGTATGGAAAGGAATAATAATGGATATAGTTTTTCGCTATTTCTGCTATTTTCAAGTCCTCTCTTACCCATTATGAGCAGGTCGTGCCTGGCCGTGTAGCACTTGGGAATGGCGTTGAACACTGGCGTGTCCCGGCCCGTTTTGCTGGCCTGGAACTTGAGCAGCTCGGGCATGATGGTGGTGTAAAATTCCACCTCGTTGCTGGCCACGAAGGGATGAGAAGATGAGAACAACAACTTGCAAGGGATTAAGGACACTCACCGGAAGAGCTTGTCGCTCTTGTAGGCCTCCCGCTGCACTACACTCTCCGGCATCACCTTGCAGATAACCTTCTGCTCCCACTTGTGATGGCACCCGTCCAGACCCTGCCGCTTGCCACTTAGATTGATGCGGTATAAGGCGGCCGTGTAGTTGTCGCCCCGGTCGGAGCCCTGGGCCAGCTGCAAGAGACACGTGTCCATATCGGTGATTTCATAATCGAATTAGAGGAGGGTAGGAGCAGGGAGGGGATTAATTACCTCAAAGGCATCGATTTGGACGTCTGGTTCTGCGTGCTTGAAAATGTCCTGGAACATTTCAAGCGACAGGATTTGTTTGCCTTCCACAGCGGCTGCCCCATTGTTTGCCGCTCCCATTCCGGTTGTTGTTGGTGTTGCCGCCTCCGTAATTCCCATTTCTGTGGCTTTTACTGCTCTGCAACTTGCGCTTTCTGGCGTCCTGTACACTTACTGGAACCGGGGGAAACCTCGTGGGCGGTTCCTTGGGAATTTTCTGTTAACTTTTCGTTGAGCACGCTGCACTTTTCCGTTTTCGGTTTTCGCTTTCAACGTTTATTCATCGATTTTGCGCTAGCATGTGTTTTTTTGCCATGCTTCGTGCTTCTTCTTCCTCTTTCAGTATTCTTTCGTCCTTTCGTGCTTTCGTCATCGCCTTACGTATTTTCAACCCTGTGCTTACACATTACGCAACCATTTCAAATGTCACGCGGGAAAACCGTTAGCCTATGTTACATTTGTTGTGTATGTTTGTCTGCAGGAAGTATATTTATTTATTCTTACAGAAATAATACAAAATATTTATAAAAGCAAAGCAACTTTTCTAGAAAATTGCCCTTTATTTAGTTTTCTACCGGTCTTATTGTCGCCAGTGTCTCCACACTTAATTTGGTTTCATATCGATCGTGCAATACAAACAATTACGTAAATAGTAAAGCTGTTATTTCGGATGTGGACTATAATATTGTTAAGACGCAAGCAGACCGAACATTTAACATTCCCAAAGTTAGCTTCTTTTATTGTTTTAATTTATTTAAATGCAGAAAAAGATGAATTTGTCGTACCTTTTAAAATATCGATGTTTCTTTTGAAAACATCGATTGGCAGACCACACAACTAAAAAAAATGTGCTTGAAGAATCGGTAGCCCGCTCTTTTTTTGGAAATTGTACAGAGTCGCTCGCTGCTCGGAAAATGCAGTCAAATTTTGAAATGAAGACGGAAGTTTTCTATGAAGCCGCCGAACAGTCACCGCCTTTCAGAGATGGCTTTGGCTTTCAAGATAACCTGCAACTGGCTCAATTGCCGCGGAAATGGAAAATCGAGATCAAAGAGCAGCTGCGCAGGCACATTGCCGAAAATGTGAAAATGGGTCTTTACCAGCTGAAGCCGCTGGTGCACAAACAATGCCGCTTTTGTCGGGCAATAAACATCGCTTTTTTTACGGAACACGAGGAGTGGTGCCAAGGAGTGGACTACGTATTTGGCTGTCCGTGCGGATATCTTGGCTCATCGATGAGATGCTTTGGAGGCCACAGCAAATCGTGCGAGATCGCCAAGTATATTAAAAATCGGGGAGATTGTGGATGGTTTCCCTACATCACCTACGACTTCAGGCAGCAACTATCGGAAGCGATGTATTAATTTTATTTTAAGTTTTGAAATTTATAAGAATTTAAAAGTTTATGTTATGTTAATAAAGAATTGATTAGTTTTTTTTTTTATTTCTGTACATTTATCCTAAACTTTCACGGTGGTCACACTAAATACATTTTGGCGGCATTTGGGGGTAACACTGGTCTTCGCAAACCAAACCGCGTGCTTTTGCCGAAATTTGTTAAAGGTATTTAAGAAAAAAGCATAATTTTATTCAGCAATGCTGGCCAAGCTCAAACTGGCCGAAAAAGAAAAGCAGGTGAGTTTTTCATAAGATTCAGCCTTCCTCCTTTCAGACGAGATCCATCGGTATTCGCCTTATTTAACTTGTCTACAGGAGGCGATGGAATCGAATCCAGATCCACCAAAGCCTCAATTGGCTGCTATTGAATCTCAGCTAGTCGCTTCTCCGAGTCAACAACCGCAGGATCGTCTGGTTAATCCAGAATCGTATGTGCCACCTTGCCGCCGCTTAGAGGGGTATGAAAAAAGAAACATGTGGGTTAACTTGTACAATCACATCGCTCTTAATGTGAAACGAGGAGTATACCATCTGGAGCCAGTGAAGAAGGGTCAATGCGTCACATGTCGGCGGATCATTGGCAGAATTAGACAGACGGCGATCCATCAGGAGAACTGCCGCTTAGATATGTATGAAAAGGGCTGCCCCTGTGGTTTCCTTACCATATCGACTGGAAACCTTGGTGGACACACTTCAAGCTGTCGTATCGCATCAGTCATTTCTCGCGAAGGCATCGACGGATATCTTCCATATGTTAGCCCTGAATGGAGACGGTGCCTGCTTCTCAATCGTTGATATTGCGCGTCGGTGAGTGAAGTCAAATGACCCTTTGACGACGTAAATTAATAAATAGTTTGGATTTAGCTTAATGCAGCCAATAATGACTCGGTCTCCATACTCTTGCCCAAAATTTATGCATTTATGATTCTTACTTTGATATATCCATATTATATTGATTAATCAGAGTACGTAAAACGTTTATTTGGCTCTAAAATACTCAATGAAAGTATGTACATCCCTATGTTACATTCATATTCTTACTTACCTGTAATTTTAACATTAATAAAAAGTCGTTGGAGTGGAAGACTTTAATTAAAGATATTTATTTCATTTTTGTTACATTTATTTTGATTAACTTGTTTATTCTTGGCTTGTATAGTTGCGCTTCTTAAAAAGTACACTAGAAAAAATGAACATTTGATGTTATTAGTATTACATGCTGAAAATGCAATGCATCATGGATCTCGGGAAGTGTTTTGCTGCGGCTATTAACACTCTTGTTGGGCGTTTCAAACGCCATCACTATGCGAGTAAATAAAGATTCCAGACTTGGCATCAGAGTCCATGCATTCAAAAGAAGTCACGCCCAGGCTCTGAAATAATCCTAAATGTTGGCTTAATTTAAAACCAAAGCCACACAGAACGTGCAAAGCAGGACATGGCTTCACTTACGGCAAACTAAAATCAATCCAATCGGATCAACACGGGTTGCTCTTCATTGCTGCTGATCCTGCTGATTCGTCACCAGTCCCATGTCCTCCTGCAGCTTCAAAGCCAACGGTAGCGGCCTCTGCGGCCAGGTGCGCCTCTGAAGGAGTGTCTCCCCGATGGCCAGCTGCCGCTGCAGTGCCGCAATGGTGGGGTAAATGTGTTGCTCCACAAACTCCGTCACTGTGTACTCGTCATACACCTCCCACAGCAGCTGCTGGGTCTCGCGAGCCATAGCCCGCAGCTCCTCGATCAGCATCGGGGTCCGGGCGGTCAACTCCCGCACTCTCAGCGGCGAGCTGAAGTTGTGCCGAACGTTGTAGTCGGAGAGCCAGGCGCTTTGGTCGCGCGTCTGCTGCAGATAGAGGCCGATCTCGGCCAGCTTATCAAACAGGCGCAGGGCGTACTTAAAGACCATGTGGCCCGGATAACTGCACACGGCAAACAACTGGCTGTGGTGGGCATTGGGATGCAGTTCTAGCCAGGGACGGCCCGACCGTCGGCTATCTGGCTGAAAGACACACTGCAGCACTCTCAGCAGCTCGTTGTCGCGCGGATTCGTGCTGAAGTAGCCCTTGGCGACGGTGGACAGCGACGTCATTAGACTGGGAATGCCCACGGGCAGGAGTTCGCAGAGTACAGCGAAGTGATCGTATCGCTGCCATCCCGTCAGGGCTAGGCCCCGCAGGCCCTTGGCAAACCGCCCGCCCTCCTTGGCAATCACCGCCAGCCAGCGGATGTTGTTCTCCAGATGATGCTGCAGCGGCGGCACCAACAGGCTCTCCCCAAAGGCTCCCTTAAAGGCCGAGGCCGTCCAGGCGCTGGGAAAGACCTTGGCGTAGGTATCCCACAGCTGTGGCGGAATGAAGCGGTAGATGTCGCTGGCGTACACCCACACCATGGGCTCCACGTAGCTTCCCACCTGCGAGTGCTGCAGCTCGCTGAGGGACATCGAGCGCAACTGATCGTCCCAGATGACCACCCCTAGCTGAGGCCACTGGCGGCGGATGAAGTGCGCCAGGCTCACCACGTGCGAGAGGAAGAGCTCGCTACGCAGTCGCTGCCGACAGGCGGAGCACTCGCCCATGCGCTGTACCTCGTCGCAACCGATGTGGATGTGGCTGAAACGGATGGGAGCCGAGGGCGCAGCGGACGATGGTGTCGCGTGTCCCAGACACTGAAGGTGCAGCTCGATCACCTGGGTGAGCATTTGCTCCAGCAATGCCATGCTCTGCGGCTGGCTGGGGCAGATCGACTGAGGGCTCTCGGCCAGCTCGCGCATTTGCTCGAAGCCGGACAGCTTTAGCACGTACTCCATATGGCCAAAGGTCTGGACGAGAGGCATTACGCTCAGGCCGTGGAGAGCAGCGCACTCCAGGAAGTCCTAAAAGAGATCATGGATATAGGTATGGTTTACTATATGGGATCTATGAGGATCTACTCTGGGATCTATACTCCAATTAATGTTCATAATATAAATACCTTGTTTTATATATAAAATTATATTTACTAACTATGATGCATCGACTCACCCTCAGTTCATCTTCCTTGTAGGCGTTATGCGCTGCCAGGGGCTGGAGAGCTCCGCTGTACGGAAACATGTCCTCGTACTCGATGAGCAGACCTGTGGCTCCCAGGGCCCGCAGCATGGGCAGCAGCTGCTTGAGGAAACTTATTTTTGGCGGAGCGCCCTTGAGGTCCAGATGGACGAGGCGCTCGGCAGGAGCACGCGGACCGTCTGGCCCGATCCCAGCCACTACCGGCACACCCATACGCTGCAACTCGTGCTCATACTGCGTCTGGCGCTCCGCCGAGCTAAGCATACGCTCATCCTCGGCATTGGCGTTCAGCTCCTCCATCCCTGCGTTCCGCTGGCGCTGCTGCTGCTCGAGTATCTTCAGGCGCTCCTGCTCGAACAGATAGCTCTCGGACATGGGCAGGGGAGCCTTCTTGGCCTGCGTGGGTCTCAGGAATCGCACGTTCCCCAAGCGTTGGACGGGTAATGGTGCCTTCTCAGCAGCGTTATCCTTGAGCCGCTCGGCACGGAGTACTCGATTGGCCTGTGCAATCAGCTTCTGGATGATGTGCACCTGCTGGTAGCCAGTGGCCTGTTGCTGCTGCTGCTGCTGCTGCTGCAGTCGTTCAGTGCTGGATGGGGGACCAGGTGGCTGGGGGGCTGCTGTATCGATTAATATGGCCCATGTCCAAAGGCCGAGAAGCACCAGGCCAGACACGACCAGCAGGAAGGAAAGTTTGCGGCGCCAAATAAATATCCACAAGTTTGAGTGCATCTGCAAAGGAAAACAGAGACATAAAAGGCGAATAATTACAAGCATGTTGGAAAAGGTCAAAGTAAAAAGTTCTGTAAGAGATTGTAATATTTATTAATTCTCATTAATATAATTTATATTTATTTATTAATTTTTCCTGGGTTTTTATAGTTTTCTAAGTATATTTCTTTCCAGTGTAAGGATGCGGCAAGTAAGCCACTGCAGTGTGCTGCAGATGAAAAACTTGCTTCACTTTTCATAAATATTTGAAGATCCAACAAGTAGCCCCCGGAGTTATGCCATATAAATCCACACAACCCACAAACGCTGCTGCCGCCAGCCGCACGTTACTCATACGCCACCGTTTCGAGCAAAGCTGCTCATTGAGGTTGAGTTTAAGGGGCTGCTGCCTCCATTGTTGTTCTTGCAGCTATTGCGGTCTTGGGTCTTGCCTTTGTGCTTGTGCTTGCCCAACTCCTGCGGCCGAACACCATGGTTTTGGGTCAAAGGAAGGCACTGCAACAGTGGAACCAAACAGTTTGAAACTAAATCGAACTTGTGCAAATAAATATTGATTTGCTATATGGAGCCTTTGTTACTTCTTACTCTTCTTATAAAAATACTAATGATAAATAAATAAATACATATACTTAAGAATCGCTTATTCTTTATTCAACCTAAAACAGTTAGAAAGTGACAAGTTATAGCTATAAGTTTCTACTTTTTCTGCATGTGAGTACACCTGTGTATCCTGTTCTGGGCCATACACTCAGGGATCCCTGCGGTCTTACTCCTTTCATTGAATAGCCTTCCCGATAGCCTGCTCGCATTCAGTTAAATAGGCACAACTGACAGCTTATTTAAATGAGACTCCGTCAGAGTCATAAAAGCACCTCGGCTCAGCCAAACATCTCGCATAGGTGCTGCACTCGTAGGTACTACAAATAGGCAGATAAAAGTCCTGCATGGGTATGGCGATGGAGGGCGGCGAATGGAGATGAGGATGTGGCATTATTCAGGACCAACTGCAGTTGCAAGTGAAACACCAACACAACTGGCACGGTTCGACAGGCGATAAATGCAAGTGTTCAAGTGGAAATGTGCAGCTGTCTGTCTGGCGGAAATTGAATTGAGTTTTCACTTGCTTGCCAGTGGGTTTTTCAGCGGATGCCGGAATGTTGAGGCATCGTTTAGCTCACTCCACCAACTCGTAGCGTGGCAGGATGGGGGAGACTAATGCGGAAAAGTTGCAGGTCCTTGTGGACACTTGTTAGTCGGTTGAGTGGAGTGGTTGAGGTGTATCATCATCGCTGAAGTCAATTGATTCAATTGCTGATTTTAATGAGCTGCTGGCCACAATTACAAATTGGCAATGCAAATATTTGCATTGAAAAAAAAGCTATTGTGGGTTTGAACATTAATTAAAGAACTTTTGAATGTGCAGTTTGATTGCATTTTGCACAGCATGCTAACAATTCATTTTTAAAACAAAAGGAAATCATGCTATGGTTGTAGTTCCCCAACTAACCATGTTTATAAATTACATCCCTGTATACATGAGCTTTAATTACAAAATTAATAACTAAGAGCTGGCGTGTAAATTAGGCAGATAAAAGGCATATGGATAACTTATAGCTTATTATGGAGGATAAAACTATTAAAATACAATTTTTTTAAGCTTTAATCTGTAATGGCTAACCATTTTTTTAGTGTAACAATTGCCACAGTCCTTTCATCCGTTAAATCTAACATGGTTATCCTATATTTTTCATGCTGATGGTGTATGTAAGCCCAAATCACAAGCCGCATTGATTTAGAGATTTCAACCTTCAGTCCTCATCAATTTTGCATTTGGTAAATGGCCAATCGAAATCCGATTGCTGACCCATTTGGCTTAATCCACATTTGCATTACTGCGCCAACCCCACAGCTCGTTCCCTCGAGGACCCTTCAAAGTATGTTGTTGCCAAAATTGTACACTCGAAACATTTTTCCCGGGGGAAAACTTGTGTGGGCTTTTCTTTTCTAGCTCTCTATTCTCCATTCTATATGTTTTCCCCGCCGACGCCGCCGCAAAGCCACAACAACAGTTTTTGAACGGGTGCTCTCGTTTTCCTACGCTTTGTTGGCAAAAGCTTTCGAGAATGCAAAAATAGAGAAGCCAACTAAGCAAACGGAACGCACACAGGCCGAAGGGGTACTGGATGGGTGTGTAGGCTGTGTGTGTGGCGTGACATGAGCCAGAAACCGAGGGAGACTCTACCTGCAGCACTCGCATCTCCTTTGATGTCGGATTTCACACTTGGAGATGTTGGCAATTCTCGGAACTTTCAATACGAAAATAATAAGTTAAGATATTTTGAAAACCTTTCCATTTAATATATGTGTAGGATCTGAAACCCAATAAATACCAAAACGAAGATGAACTGAAATGAAATGTAAACTAATTTCGTCTCCGCACAGTGGTCCAGCCCGTAGGCCAAAAATAAAAAAACCAAAGTCCAAATTTTGACTT
>JAEIIH010012391.1:0-18853 GCA_018904745.1 Drosophila orosa
GAAAATTTTCAAAGTCACATAATTCAGCACCTTCTCAGTTTCCGATCCCGGAATGTACATAAATGTACTTTAATTATTAATAGAAATGCACCCCGCAATGAAGATCTTCAGTGCGTCATTGTCCCATCCATCAGTGGTGATAAGAGGAATGTAATCGGTGAATCCAGCCGCGGGTTCTTCCATTGTCCGCTCATTCCGCTCACTTAGTGGTCCTCTTTCCCACTCTCTATCTCTCTTTCTTGATGCTTGGCTAGAGCGGCTCAATTGGGAGAGAAGAGCAAGTGCTGTCAGTCGTCAGTCAGTCATTTATGTTTCGTTGACATTGACACATGGCAGAGACAATCGCAACGAATTGAAGATGATGCAGCTGACACTCACACTGGCCTTGGCCTTGCTAGCGGTGCTTTGTCCGCACTGCGGCCAGGCAATGGAATGGAAACTGAATGCCTATGATGGTCCTGACCTGGGACGTCAGTTGGCTGTCCACCTGGCGCCCAGTACTCCAACGAAGGTTCAGGAGGCGGCTGCCAAGGCGGTAATCGGCAGAGTGATTGGAACGCGAGCTTATACGCAGCTTTTCCAGGTTGCAGTTAGCAAGGAAATGGCGCCAAGGAGTTTTAAGGTTGGTTCGCCTTCTTCTTTTCTTAAAAACAAAGTACTCGACTAACTGGAGGATTCTCTCGCAGATTAGCATGCTGGAGAATGGCAGGATTCTGCTGACGGGCTGGGATGGCGTCTGCGTTTGCAAGGCTTTTCATTATTACCTCAAAAATGTCCTTAACAAGGATGTGGACTGGTTCAAAATGCGCATCGAGCTGCCTGTAAACCAGCAGCTGCCCAATGTGACCATTGAGTCCACCTCAGGGAGTCCCATTATGTATCACCAGAACGTGTGCACCTGGAGCTACAGCTTTGCGTGGTGGGGATTCGAACAGTGGCGTCGTCACATTGATTGGATGGCCCTGATGGGCATTAGCCTCTCCATTGCACCCGTTCAGGAGGCCATCTGGACGGAAGTGTACACGGAGATGGGACTCACCCAGGAGGAGATCGATGATCATTTGGCGGGACCTGCGTTTCAGGCCTGGCAACGCATGGGCAACATTCGCGGTTGGGCTGGACCCTTGAAGACCAAATGGTTGCATTTCCAGCTGCTGCTGCAACAGGAGATTCTGGCAGCCCAGCGAAACCTGGGCATGAGTGTGGCCCTGCCCGCCTTTGCGGGCCATGTGCCGCGCGCCCTGAAGCGTCTGCATCCAAACTCCACATTCGCGGAGGTGCAGAGATGGAACTCGTTTCCCGATCGCTACTGCTGCGGTTTGTTTGTGGAGCCCACGGAACCCCTTTTCCAGCAGATAGCCCTGAGCTTTCTGAGTCGTGTGGTGGCCACCTATGGATCCAATCACATCTACTTCTGTGATCCCTTCAACGAGCTTGAACCGCCAGTGGCTAAGCCGGAATACATGCGTTCCACGGCGGCGGCGATACATGAATCCATGAGGGAAGTAGATCCGCAGGCCATTTGGCTGCTGCAGGGCTGGATGTTTGTGAAGAATCCCTTCTGGACGACGGACATGGCAGAGGCCTTTCTCACGGCAGTTCCTCGCGGCAGGATCCTAGTGCTCGATCTCCAGAGCGAACAGTTCCCACAGTACGAACTCACGCGCTCTTACTTTGGCCAGCCATTCATCTGGTGTATGCTGCACAACTTTGGCGGAACTCTGGGAATGTTTGGATCCGCCAAGCTCATCAATTTGGGGATCGAGGATGCTCGTCGAATGCCCAACAGCAGTTGGGTGGGCACTGGCATCACCCCTGAGGGCATTAATCAGAATTATGTGATGTATTCGCTGACATTGGAGCGTGGCTGGAGCTCTTCATCTTTGGACTTGGACAATTGGTTTAGGAACTACGCACACACTCGCTATGGCGTCCAAGATGAGCGGCTAGAGCAGGCTTGGCTGTTGTTAAAGAACAGTGTTTACGCCTTTCGCGGGCTGCAGAAAATGCGGGGACAGTATGTGGTGACCCGGAGACCTTCCTTCAACCAGGATCCCTTCACCTGGTACAACTCAAGCGATGTGCTGGAGGCCTGGCATCTGCTGCTGTCCGCCAGGGCCATAATACCCCTAGAGGACGACAGATATGAGGTGTATGAGCACGATCTGGTGGATATATCCAGGCAGTACCTACAAATCAGCGCAGATCAATTGTATGTCAACCTGAAGTCGGCTTACAGGAAGCGTCAGGTGACACGCTTCGAGTATCTAAGCTTGAAGCTGCTGCAACTGTTCGATGACATGGATCTGATCTTGGCCAGCGGCCGGAACTTCTTACTGGGAAACTGGCTGGAGCAGGCCAAGCGGGTTGCTCCCGGCCCTGAAGATTTGAGCAACTTTGAATTTAATGCCAGGAATCAGATCACCGCTTGGGGTCCCGATGGCCAGATCTTGGACTATGCATGCAAACAGTGGTCGGGCTTGGTGAGGGATTACTACAGGCCTCGTTGGCGGCTCTTCTTGGAGGAGGTGACAGTGGCTCTGCACTCACAGCGACCCTTCAATGGCACCGCCTTCAAGGAAAAGGTTTTGCAGCAAATAGAACTGCCCTTTGGCAACAGAAGCGATATTTATTCTGTGGATCCCGAGGGGCGTACTTGGTTCATTTCGCAGAACCTTTTCGAGACGTGGAAGGGTTTTACCAAAGACTCGCAATTTCTACACAATAATCGATTGTTGGTGACAAGAAAAATGGGTGCTCATTGATTTAAATTCGCCTTAAGGGTTTTACTTTGTGAAAATTCTGTTTTTATGGACAAATTTTAATTTTGTAAGCTTGCAAGCCAAGTTGGACTTTGATTATATTAAATAAATGGATTATTGGACCCACATATATATACAAAAATATTTGTAAACAAAAATAAGAAGAAACTGAGAAGCTGTGATTGGATTTGCAGACTTGGAAACACTGCCTGGGCAGCCTTTTTAATAATTGTTTTCCTCCATTTCCCCTGGAGTACCATTCATCAACACATTTGACGGTGTTGTTGATGAAAGGTTGATGACAGTCCATACAAATTACTACAATTACTACATACAATTTAACATGGGCATGTCCTAGGCTGTCATCAACAACAATTCATCAACATTTTAGACCAGAAATTAATCAATATTTATGTCAAAAATGCATCATCCTTTAATCAACCTTTTTTTGTGAAGAGAGTAAAATGAAAGCGCGAGAAAGTCGGGTTTGTCACGAAGGTAGAATGAGAGCGTGGCTTGGCTGTTGATGAAACGTTGATGACAACTGGTTCTTTAGAGATCCTTCAAAAACCAATATAAAAATAAACCAAGTAACCAATAGTAATAGAAAACATGCACATGGATAATTCGCATCATACATCAAAGTAGTTTTAATTGATTTTTATTTAAATTATTGTACAAACTAATTATGTAAAAATTTAAACACATCATTAATACGCATTTCTATGGTTATTTGTGGTGTTTTTCTTTTTGCTCTTGCTGATGTATTTTTGTGTGTTTTTCTGTTTTCGGTATTTGCGTTTTAGTTCTATTTCTTCACACATTGCATGAATTTGTTGCTGTTGTTGTTCTTTTTTATGGTTATATGATGCGGCGCGTTTGCTTGTTCATTGTCTCCTAAATCTGTGTTCACATCTCTCCATCATCATGATCATCGAGTTAATGCTAACTTTATGCAAAAACGATTGCATATATATATATTTATATATATAATTTTGTTACTTCTGCCTGATCTCCTGATCGCTGTTTAAGACTACTACACTTTTACTTTACTTTAAGTTTTTGTTTTTCCGTGTTTTTTGTTTTATTATTATTGTTTTCGTTTATATATCTTGTTTTCTGGGTGATTTTATGTGTGGCTTTCGGTCAAATATTCATTCATACTTGATAATTCTACACAAATACTCGTTTACTCGTTTAAAAAATTCCAAACAAACATTATTATATTATTAGTTACGATTAAGTTTGGATCTTTTGCATCTGCCGAGTTGCATTCGCATTCTAGTGTAGAAAATGAGGGCGGGGGGAGTTTACAACTACATAATCTGGATGTGTCGTGGTGCCAGGACACTGCGCAATAATAATATGTTAATCTTATTAATGTATGTAATTGCGCAAGAATAACCATATATACTCATCATTCACCATTAATCGCAACTCCTTCTCTGTGCAGGCATTTTGGGGGGGTCGTAGATGTGTGTGTGTGTGGGTGTATTTATATATATATAACGTACTTATATGCATTCAATCAAACAAACATTTATACTCTTTCGCGCTCGAGAGACACTCATTCATCATCCTCATACCATAAACCATCTCATCTCATCTCATCTCATTCTCAAGCATCAACTAAAAAACATTCTATCGCGCGAGACACCACCTACTCGTCCTGCATATCCTCGGGCAGCTCGTGCGGATTCAACATGCCTGGAATATTACGCTGCATCTGATGCTTGTTGGACTGCTCCTCAGCCAGGGCCGCCTCGCGCTCCTCCAGATACAAATCGGAATCGTCCTCGCCGGTGGCCTCCTGTGGAATGCACAAGCAGACAATAAACCAACCGAACGAACTTGCACATTTATTATCAACACTCGTAAAACTAGAATACTAACGCGAATTTGTATTAGGAAGTCTCTCAAATGCTCCTTAAATGCTTGCACATTCTCGTCCAAATTGAAGAGCCCCGTCACAAAGACCTTGATCTGATTATCGGACAGGTGATTGAAGGCCGATTTCAGCAGAGAGGCCACATACTCCTGTATAAATATCATGTTATCCGGTATCGGGCCCAGCTCCACGGTTATCTTTCTGTTCTCCACCAAGGAGAACATGTACGCCAGAATGGTCGCATGATTGGGCAGACCTGCGGTGTGAGAGGTGTCGGTAACTACCGAGAAAATCTGCATCAGAATGTCCGTAAAGTAGGTCTGATAGAAGCTCTGCGCCGCAGCCGGATGTTGTTCCAGATTTTGCAGCATCTTTCGAGATAGATAAGAGATTAGTATTTATCAATTTCTCTGCCTTATCCCAGTAGTAAATGGCTTACCTTGAAAAGGATATTCAGACCCATGTCGGCCACATTGCGCATGGTGTGCTTAAAGGCCCACACCACCGAATCAAAGACCAGCCGAAACTGGGCCGGCGGTATATTGAGGAACGCCTTGAAGCAGTGCGCATTGACCGCCTGCAGCAGCTCGTAGAAGCTGAGCCGGTGCTGGGGGAAGTCCTCGAAGTTCTTGTTGATCATGTCCAGCGTACACTCGAAGACGTTGTCAAATATTTTTGGTACTTCATTGGTGATATGCTGACGCAGTTTATGCACAATGGTTGCCATCGCACTCAGCACCTTTGGCTCGCGCGCCGATGGTACTTTGCAGCGCTAAAAAGAGATACATTTAGTAAATGCACATAGGCATTCTCTTCGTAAGAGACCTCACCTGATAGTCTAGTAAAATAGCGTCCAGCAAAGGCGGTATAAAGTTGTCCATCACCAACTGATTGTCGTTGGAGCGTGAGACCCATTCTGATATCAGATTGAGCGTCTCCTTCTTCACCACATGCATGGTCTTGATCAGCGGCTGATTGTTCACATTGATGCCATTCACCTCGATGGCTTGGATGATGTTCTCCGAGGTGATCTTGTACACATTCAACATGTCCAGGTAGATGCGTCCCAGCTGAATGACATAGGCATGCCCCAGGGCCTTGCAGGCAGCCACATTCGTTTTGAGAATGCTGCCCAGCTGCTTCACGGCTGTCATGTTTTTCAAGAAGTCAACGTTCTTGGAGGCGCGCGAAATGATGTCATCCCACACTTGATTCGGCAGTTGCATGTAGCGCTCGATAAGGGCATCCTGCTGCACCTGATCAACCTGGGCGGAGATCATGTAGCCGACAGCTTCATAGAAGGTGTGAACCTGGGAATAAGATTAGTTTTTAATTATTTAATATAATATTAATTAGTTGCTTGCTGCTGCCTCACCTGCTGTGGCTGCAGATCGCAGATTATGCTGCTCATTGTGCTGAGTATCTCATCGATGAAGGTGCACGCCTCATTGGGCTGAATGGTGACAAAGTAGCGGCGGCATTTGATCGCAATCTTGATGAATGTGTCGCAGGCCATGTCCTGGACGCCATCGTGCGTCTCGTGCATAAATTCGAACAGTTTGTTGACTACCGTCTTGAGGAACTTCCAATGGGCGCGCAGGAAACGCGGATACTGGCCCACCACATACATGATATTCGATGCAATGATCGCCTTGTTGTCCTTGCCCTTCTTCTGCTCACACAGGCCCAGCAGATCCTTGATGACGGTGACCAGAAAACGTTTCTCATCCTCTTCACAAAAGGCACCTAAAGCAGCCACAAGAAAATGCCATTAATTAATTGAATAATTATAAAGGGATGTTCATATATCTCTCACCCGATATGGAGCCAATGGCCCAGCACAGCGTGTTCAGATTCTTCCAGGAGAATTCCGAGCCGTTGACCTGGTTTAGCAGCTTCAGCGTCATGATGCGGTCCGTGTCCACAGAGTCCAAGTGAGTGAGAAAGACCAGCGTTTCGCGCATGTTCTTGTACAGATTAATCGAGTTGGTGTCCTTCATGAACTCACGCACCACCTCCCCGTTCTCGTTCTCGACCACCAGCACCTCCTCGGGCTTGGCCATGCGCGAGATCATAATGAAGCGCACCTTGGACAGGATGGGGGCGTAGAAGCGGCGACGGGGATACACCTGCTGCCTCTTCGAGGTCTCCAGGTTGGGGTGGAAGAACTCCGAGTTGTATAGATCCTCCACCAGGCTGTTCCAGTACTCCAGGCAGATCTTGAACACTTCAACATCCTCCACTTCGCTGATCATCACCAGATACATGAGCGCCTGATTCAGATAGTCCACATACTTGGCATCCTCCACCAGTTTGCCGTGCTCCTTGAGGAAGGTGCACAGGAACATGGCCAGATTGAGGACCAACTCCTGTTCCGTGTCGCTGCCGTGCTTGAACACATGATTCATGTTCATGTTCTGGCCAACGATCTGGTCCAGCTGCACCATCGTGTCCTTGAAGAGCGTCGCGAAATTCTCATCGTAGTTGGTCGCCGCCAAGCCGGCGATCTCGGACAGGCACTTCAGGGTCACGTTCCTAAACATGGGCACGCTGAGGAACTTGAAGATCAGCGTCTCAATCTGTGGCGTCTCAAAGATATAGCCCAACGGGATCCAGTTAAGGAAACGCAGCAGTGTCTCCAGTGTTACATGAATGAGCGCCGCATTCATCGAGTTCTCCAGGACGAACGAGCAGAGCGTAAAGATCTGCGAGAACTCCGAGCACATCGTATCCTTTAGATGCTTGGCCTTGGTCTGCGTTATCTGGCCCTGGGAGAAGTCGAAAACCTCCTCGCTGAGGTTTTTCAGTATAACCATGTTGTTCATGCACAGGCTCTCGTTTGTCTTGGACGCACCGACAATGTCACTGATGAACGTCTCCCAGTTGCGCGGCCATTCGCGCTTGAGGATCTGCACCAGAATGATGTTCAGCTTGTTGAGATACACCTTGTTCTGCTCCATGACAATGGGATCCGAGGATGTCTTAATGATCAGACTGACCACATATTTCTTGATGCCCTCGCACTGATTGCGCGGCAGCACCTTCCAGCGGGTCTTGATCACCTCCTCGAGTATCTGCAGGGCATAGAACTTTGTTTGCTGATTCTGTGAATACTCCAGGATGCTGTCCACCCGCGTCCATGCCTCCGGATGCTCCTTCAGCGTGGTGAGTATGTCCTGGGCGAGGCGCAGCTGCTCGCCCTGCGATGTGTACACCACCTCGACGATCTTGTCCAGCAGATTGATGTCCAGCTTCTGCGAGAAGTCGAGCAGCTTGCCCGCCTCGTCCGACGTCAACATCGTCGCCATCGCTTTGTAGTAGAAGCGGCGTTCGCGTCTGCGTCGCTCGTTCGCAGCTGTGTCCGCGTTAATTTTGATAGCTTCTTCGCTTCCTCCTCCGGCTGAGCTGGGCTAAGCTGACCTGACCTGACCTGGCTGAGGTAGTGTGTGGCACGGACTCTCTGCGGACTGAGCTGAGCTGTGCGGCAGCGGCTAGTTTCCACTTCTTCGTCTTCCTCTTCTCTCCTGCTGCTGCTGCTTATTCTTCTTCTTCTTCTGGCTGTGACGGTGACGGTGAGGAGCGGCAACTCTTGATCTGGATCTGGATCGGGATCTGGATCTCGTGCCGGGACTGGGCCTGGAGCTGCACAGAAAAGAGCGAGTGTAAAAAATCGTCGTTAGTTTTATTGCGCTTTTAGGCACCCGCAGGCAGGCAGGCGGCAGCAGGCATCCATATTTCTTTTTTTTATTTTCTTATTTTCTTTTTTGGAACACACTCTTACAACTACAAGCGCACGCTTACTGCCTGCGCGCGCTTACACTTTTTCGCACACTCACACACACACACACACACACGCGTGGGACACATGCACGCACACAGGCACAGGGGGAGCGCATCGCCGCCGCCGCTGATATTGCGACTAGCGGACTGCGGCGGCATTTCACGTGTACCGCAACTGTTTGCACGCGTTCGCGGCGCCACGCTGCCCCAATTGGCGCCCCCAATGCGCTTTTCACATATCTAGCTCACCTTTTTACCAATTCCAGAAAAAGAGCAGAAATCGACGACACGGACAATGCGAAATGCAATCAGTGTTGCCGCTTCGCGACGGTTTTAAAATGCCGAAGTCAAAATACACCAAAATAAACCAAACTATCGAATTTAATATTATCAGAAGGGCGACGCATCGCGTATTTACACCTTTTAAGCGACTGGTGAAAGACTAGTCTTGTTACCTAGTCCTTCGTATACAATTTGTTTGTGCTCTAGAAGCAGAGACAGGAAAATAAATGAAAACCCAGCTTTGGTATCGATAGGTCAGAATGAAAGCCGTTTGATTTTGGAGCACAGTGCTAGAGATGGGAGTTTTTGAGTGAATATATCGATGTCTCGGTCGACGTTGCAGATTTTGGGAAAGAAGCAGAGAGCTCGTAATGTCTATTTATTTGTTATGTTTGACAACAAATGGCGGCTTACCGGTGTTTACGCGCAAGAAGGGGGAATGTGAAAATGTAAGTGAAGCAACAACAATGTCAACAACCACCTTTAATTGTCATTTTTCAGCTGCCCTTCTCCACGGTGGCTTCGCTCAACGGCTTTCACATGTTCTTCAAATCGCTGGGCATCCAACTGGAGTCCACCACGACCAGCAAGCAGCCTGTGCAGTACCAGAGCTCGGCGGATGCAGAGGAGTGGACCTACATCTGGCGGGATCAGAATGCCATCACCCTGATAGTCTGCGCCTGCGGTTTGGGCTCGGTGCAGTTGCTGCAGACGCTGGCAGACCTTGTTTTCGGGGCAATTGCCATGTTCATCAATCGTACTGCCGAAATGGCGCACGCCACGCTGTTGGAGCGGCTGAAGAAGGATGCCAAGAAGTATGTGCCCATTGTGGACGCCATTCTGGAGGCGGCCTGTGCGGGCACACAGCTTCTGGGCTACACCGACTGCCTGCTGGCCTCCGAGAACGGCCAGCTGCTACAGTGCCTCAACGAGTTCAGTGGCCATTGTGGCTCGCTGTTCTGCTGTTTGGTTGTGGGCCATCGCATCGCAGTGGCCACCGAGGGCTGGTGGGACCTGGACACCCGGGATCGGGAGCTCCTTCTGTTCCTACTCAACTCATCCAGCAGCCTGCAGCACGATGTGCCCGTCCATTTGCCCGTGAAGAGTCCCAATATAGCCTATCGCTTTGTCAGCATTCCCGTGGCGCCAAACACCGCCTTGTGTGTGCTGTGCGGTGCCGAGAATGCCTCCTTTCGCGAGCTGCATGCCCATGCGATGAGTGCGTACCGTAACGAGGGTAATCTTCTGGCCGCCGCCGAGCGATGCATGCCACGCAGTCTGCCGGAGCACCTGGACATTGATGGCAATGTCCTGGCCATCATTCTGCTGAACCGGCACACTCGAAAGAGTCTGTTTACCAGAAATCTCAACCAGTCGGCGAGTGTCAAGCGCATCATTGCTGGCGACCTGCAACGCCTGGACATACTGAAGAAGTTCTTCGATCAGACCATGGATGCTGTGCATCAGTTCGAGGCCGAGACATTGTCGGGCAACAAAACGATGCTATTGGATCAGTACAGCTGCTCGGACTATCACAAGTGCTATGCCCATGCCGATGAGCTGGGCAACGTGCTGTTTCTACTCTTCGTGGCCGCCGTGCCCACACATGCAATGAGGTTTGAGTTGAGAAAAGTGATTCTTCTAAGGCATTTTTATTGAAAACTTTATATATTTACAGATTTCTGGCGCAACGCATTCATGGAAACATACTTCAAGAGAAGTCTGTCTGCTGGTGAAAGAATTCTTCACTTTTCGAACTTATTAAGACTGATTTACTGATATTTTTTACAACTTTAATATTGGGCATAAGGGAATATACATTATAATTCATGGCTATTAAGTAATTTTAACAAGTTCTGAACAAAAAGTGATTATACTTCATTAAACGCAGTATTTGTATACCTTTTATATTTACAACTAAAGTCTGTCTTTATAATAGAACAACATTATGTGGTTGACAATAAACCAATTGCTTGTTGAATAGCTGCAAAGGCTTGATGTTTGCATCCAAATAGAACTGCAGCTTGGAGCCTACTTTCACGTTTTTTGATTGATTCGATTGTAGTAGAATATTAAAGGTACTTCTTGGCTGTTTCTCGGCCTCCACTAGAGCCATTGACACATTAAACTCTTCGGTTATAGCCAGAACCTGAACCTTATGGGTGGCTTCCCTGCTGCTCAGATGGCGCTGATCCATTCGCACACTCTTCAGAAAGCGCTGGAAACAATCGGCATAGCCTCCTTTAACCGGGCGTATGTGTAGCCTTGGAGTGGCTTTCTTCTGGCTGCTGCTGCTGCTAGGCAGGTATTGCGAGGGTTGATCCGGCACCAGACGAATGACTGGCAAGGATTCCACATGGCTATCATCGGTGCAACTCGATTCGTTCAGCAAATGATCGCTCATCAAGTCGTTCCAACGCTGAGATGTCTTGAAGGAAGAGGATAACCCTCGTGGGCTCCTGTTTGTTTTCTCAATTAAAGGAGAAGTCTTGGGAGAATTATTATTAATTGCTTGAGAGGATTCTTCGCTTAGTAGTTCGTTCCATAGCCGCGATGTTTTAAAGGAAGTGGATAACATTCGTGGGCTTTTATCCGGCATCAAAGGAGAAGCCAGTGGAGATTTTCTTTTCAGTGGTTCACAGGATTCTTCGCTCATTAATGCATTCCATCGCCGAGATGTCTGAAACGAAGAGGAAATCCTCGACCGGGTTATGGCAGGAGGAGTCCTCGGAGAACTTTGCTTAACGCAGATGGGTAATGTTTTTGTACGGCGCTTTGAACTGGTTTCCTCAGAAGACTCCGTCAAACTTTGGTCCATACATGACTTATTTAGGGCCAGCCAAGATTCCTCGAACTTGGAAATATTTTGCTTGTGCTGTGTGGATAAGGATTCTCCCAAAACGTTGCTCCCGTTGGCGTTTGGTGAGCCGGTGAGCTGGCTCAGCGACTTTGTAATGATATTTGGATGGTTCTCTTGTTGATCTTCGGTGTCCGCAAGGACACTCGAGCTACGTTTCGAGCACATTTCACTAATATTTTAAATTCAACAACATTTTATTTGTTTTTTGGTTTTTCTTTTGTTATTCTGCCGCCCAGTAGAGGTGGAAACAAAATAAATTTAACATCGATAATTATAATCAACGATCGGATGAAATCATCGTTATTTTGACGATATGTGATCTTTTCAAATTATTTTACAATAGTTCCCCCTCTACGACCGGAAACGAGCTAAAATTCAAGACATTTAAATTTATAAAAACCGTTTTTAAATCCCACATCGTCTTTTTTTTTTTTTAGTACCAAGTTTTTCGCATTTAGTTGTAAAAACTAGGGAATGGGAATAACCAAAGACAAAGGGTTATAAGAATATAATAAAAAATTCTTACTTTCTTTTTCTGTTTATGAAATTTACTTTTACTTTAAAAAAATAATACAAATTTAAGTATATAAATCAATATTATTGGGCATTAAGTATGCTTAAATAAGTTATGAATCTAAAAATAATTATCTAAGCCCTCATGGTATCCGGCTATAAAGATTTGCTTAAGTATACTTATTAAAAGTTTATTATACAGTAAAGATTTCCTAAATGATTTACCACTTTAGGCTTTTTACTGCTTGATAACTCCTTTCTTCAGTTCTCAATTGTGGGGATTATAAAAATACGCATATTTTGGGGGTTTAAAGTTCGATTCGCACACTTTGTTTACCATTTTTAGACAAAATCTTATCAGGGATTGCTTCTTAGCGATAAGAATTCATTGAATATTGAAGCTTTATTCCTTGTGTTCCTTCTTTTGTGAATGGCATATGGACTTAATGGGCTTAATTTGTTACCAGATTTCGGCGATGACGAGAACCTGCTGCCCGGCGTTTGCGCTTCCCGACAAACGGAGTCCCAAGTCCGGAAACAGTGCCCAGTTGGAGGAGCAGGGGATTGCTTATCAAGGCGGCTGCAATCCCCAGAACAGCAGCACTGGCCAGGGGGATAAGAAAACTCTTGGCCAGCAGGGCTTTCGAGGGTCCCTCTCCGTGACCCGGCCCCTTGTGAGTGGCTACCTCATGGTGATCCAGGTGATAGGGATATGCATATTCCGCCGGCGAGTAATGATTGTGACCCAATCCATGACCCGGTCGCGATCCGTACACATCGAATGGTATTCCCGCCTCAACACTAGAGCTGCCAAAGTAAGCCCCCGATGCACCCCCAGCTGCTAGTCCAGGTCCAGCTCCTCCACTGCTGTGTGAGTACTCATAGGGATAAGGATGGGAGTTGGTTTCAAAGCTACCCACAGGCGGAGCATGCGAGGCAACAGCTCCAGCACCTCCTTGGTGGTGGTGACCTGGTGATGAGGGAATTGGGAAAAACATTATAAGAAAATCGGATGATTTGATAATAAAGCAAACTACTTCAAAACCTACCCACACTGATGCGCTCCTGGAGAACCCCTTGGCTGCTACCTAAGCCTTGCCACTTGTTGTACGCCTCACTGAGACTTTCGCCCACACTTCCCAATGAATGATGATTGTCGGGACTCGACCCGGGACCCCTGTAAAATTCTGGCGGTGGCTCAAAACTCTTGGCAGCAACCACCGAGCTGGACAGCTCAAGTTGATTCTCCAAGCGTCCGGTGGCGTTCTGCGTCTGCCCAAATCCCAGACAAAGACTCAGCAGCAGCAGGAGGAGTTGCAGTTCAACCTGAAGCTTCCGTTTGTTGGCGAACATTTTGACTAAGCTCGCCGGCGCGATGACATCAAGTCTTTATAATAAAATCGGAGGAATTGCAAGCGACTGGCGACAAATTGTGCTGTGCAATTTGAGTCTGGAATTGTCTGCTTGGCTGCGTCCATCAGTTGCGCCAGTCGTCGTCGCGAGTGGGAATTTCACTTTCCTTGGCCAGGGGTTTCGTCAAAATGAGACGCATACCTCCCCACCGTTTTGGGATTTGGCAACTTAAGTTAACTTAACTTAACCGAACGATAAATGAGTGAGTATAATTCGTATGAAAATGAATGAGCATAAATTTCCCATTAAAGTAACACATTTTTAATGTTTTAGTTTAATATTTATTACTCACTCTGCATTAATAATTTCACAAGTCATCCGTTTCTTTTATTATAAGTATATTAATACCCTTGGGTTTTTAGTAAACAATATATCTTTCAGTAAGTATATTATAAAACGTGAAAATTTTATAATTAGCACATTCAAAGTCAAGATATCTTGCCATATTTAGACTGCTCTAAAATAAGCTTTAGTTTTGATAATTTAAATAATTTTACACACATATTATGGATCCTCAAGAGTACATCCAATGCCAGAAACTACTCCAGTCACAGAGATCACAACACAGCAGCTCAGAATTGTTAAGAAATTATCACTGTTCCGGGCGAGTGCAACCGACAAAACGGCAGCAGCAAAAATTACTCGAATAACACGACTAATTTGTTAAATGTATGTCCAAAATGCGAAGAAGCGAAGATGCAAAACTACCTTAAATGTCAGCGAAATGATGTGTCTTGTGTTTCCGGCATTCGCGACCCGATTGCAAAAATGTGAAGGGGATGTATTGTGAAAACGTGTCGCCTTATCAGCTTATTGGAATCGTGCGAGTATTTCGGGGAATTTTGTTATCACCACAAAACACGGCAAGCTTAAATATGAAACACAGCATTTAATCTCAGCCAATTGTGTGTGCTACTTGGTGATTAAAAAGCCTATCCTTGCTGATTACCTACTGCAGAGAGGATTAAGCTATCTTATCAGGATGTATTCTATTTATTGCATTTTGCGTTAAAGGTTGTGGCTTTGCAATTATTATAAACGCTGAGAATGACAGACAATTGAAAACAATTAACGAAAATTCGAGTTAACTTATGTCTTGATTGCTTATTTAAATAAATCTTTTTAGGTAACTGTTGTAATGAAAATGACAAGAAACAACTTATCCTAAATAAATAAATAAAAAAAAACCTGACTGCTCCACAGGTCGGCTACGCAATTTCTACTTTGATTTAGTGACTTCTACTCAATAATGGGCCATTGCTCATACTAAATTATTAACTATTTGATTATGATAGCTATTTCTTGAACATTTCTTAGATCATTGATTTATTTTCAATGCATTTGTGATAACATCACCGTCATTTATTAACTATCTGAACTACTATTGGCGAGTTAAGATTATATTTCTACATTACTCGAAAAACAAAACCATTTTTTTTTATTTTTAAATGAGTTCTTGATTAATTCTCTTTAATTTGTTAATTATTCTTATACAAACACCTAAGCTGGTTAAAGTTTACTATGTTTTTGAATGGGTAAACCATTTATTTCTGTTATTATAGATAAATATTTTGCAAGGAATTATGGGACCATATCCAGTGATTGAATTTTAAATTTTCATTAACAGAGAAGGACAAGAGTCGTCCGTTTTAGAACAGCTGGAGAGATCTGGATTTGGAGGTAAAGTGACACCGTTTAGATCTGGCGGCGAACGACCTAAATCCTTTGATTGTCTTATCACAGGCATTACAGCGTTCGGGGATAAAGGACCACATTTATTATCCTGTTTAACTGGCGGTAACTCTTCTGTGGGAAACCGCCGCCTGATTACGGGGCCTTTCCGACCCTTAACACCAGCACAGGCGGTTTGCTTTACCACTGGGAATTTTTTTACTGGCAATCTTCCGCCGGCGGATTTAGTTCTTTGTGTAGTACAGACTCCTGGCAACTCATCCATGTGGTCGTCACAGCCACAGTCACAGACCGTAGGTTGTGAGATCCACATAGGAGCAACCATCATTGTTGTCGGCGTTTTGTTATAATACACTTGGCTAGAAGATCGCAGACTCTTTATTTTTTGGGTTGATGCCATTGCGCTATCCAATTTAATTGGGCTCGAAATATTCGACATTTGGTTTGAATTAGGCGACTGTGCTCGGTCTTCGTCTTCTCCGCCTTCTAAATCTTTTGGCTTGCCTATTATCTCAGCCATGGTGCGCGTTAGGAGGCTTCTCTGGTTGGGTGACAAATCGGCTGAATTACATATGTACAAAGCCTCTATGACCGCCGCTGTGACAATGGCTTGACCCAAGGTCTCGCAGATCGTCTTCAAAAACTCCTGTGATAGCTGTAGCTCATCATCTGTAATGGTTGCCTGATCGCGATAGACCTTTATGTTCGCACACTCTCGGCACAATTGCGGGATATCCCTTAGTCGTGGCGACCTCAGAATTTCCAAGATGCTTGCCAGCTCTGATCTCCCAACACAACGACAGTTGTTGCAGTTACAAGGACACTCCTGATCGGCACAAGGCGTCTTCGTCTTCCGGCACTCCAAATACAGTGGTTGCTCATCGGTGTTGGTTGCCTGATCGCGATGGACCTCCGTGTTGGCAGACTCTCGGCTCGATTGAGGGCTATTACTTAGTTGTGGCGACGTCTGATTCTGCAAAAAGCTTTCCTGCTCTGGGATTGATCTCCGGAAACGACGACAGTTGTTGCAGCTACAAGGGTACACTGTTTCCTCCTGATCAGCACAAGGCGTCTTCAGATACTTCTGTGGTGGCTGTGGTTGCTCATCGGTATTGGTTGCCTGATCGCCATTAACCTCCGTGTTTGCAGACTCTCGGCTCGATTGAGGGATATTACTTAGTCGTGGCGCCTTCTTATTCTCCATGATGCTTGCCAGCTCTGATCTCCCAACACAACGACAGTTGTTGCAGTTATAAGGGCACTCTTGATCATCACAAAGCGTATTTGTCTTCAGGTTCTCCTGTGGTTGCTCATCGGAATAGGTTGCCTGATCGCGAATGACCTCCATGGAAGACTCTCGTCTTGATTGAGGGATATTACTTAGTCGTGGCGTCCTCTTATTCTCCATGATGCTGGCCCGCTCTGATCTCCCAACACAACGACAGTTGTTGCAGCTATAAGGGCACTCCTGTTCATCACAAAGCGTATTTGTCTTCAGGTTCTCCTGTGGTTGCTCATCGGTATAGGTTGCCTGACCGCGAAGGACCTCCATGGAATACTCTCGTCTTGATTGAGTGATATTACTTAGTCGTGGCGTCCTCTTATTCTCCATGATGCTTGCCCGCTCCGATCTCCCAACACAACGACAGTTGTTGCAGCTAAAAGGGCACTCCTGATCATCACAAAGCGTCTTTGCCTTCAGGTACTCCTGTGGTTGCTCATCGGTATAGGTTTCCTGACCGCGAAGGACCTCCATGGAAGACTCTCGTCTTGATTGAGGGATATTACTTAGTCGTGGCGACCTCTTATTCTCCATGATGCTTGCCCGCTCTGATCTCCCAACACAACGACAGTTGTTGCAGCTACAAGGACACTCCTGATCATCACAAAGCGTCTTTGCCTTCAGGTACTCCTGTGGTGACTGTGTTTGCTCATTGGTATTGGTTGCCTGATCGCGATGGACCTCCGTGTTGGCAGACTCTCGGCTCAATTGCGGGATATAACTTAGTCGTGGCGATGTCTGAATCTGCATAAAGCTTTCCTGCTCTGGGATTGATCTCCGGATACAACGACAGTTGGTGGAGCTACAAGGGCACCCTTCTCCCTCCTGATCGTAGATGGGACCCATCTTCTCTTCCGGATGATAGACATACTCCATCCAAACAGTCCTCTCCTGACCCAGCGGTTGTTGAGTATAGTCACTGTTGGTGTGGATGTATTGAGAAGAAGAATATCCCAACACGCTTGACGGAGGTCTTCTCCTGATCGAATGACACATTGTCGATGGCAGACGTGATGGATACGGAGCTAACGGGCTTTTCCATTTGTTAAGGGCAGAAGGAACTGGTCGCCGTTGCTGCTCCACTGACGTCCTGTTTCCGGCGAGAAATGGCATCGCGCGCACGGAGATGGGCATGGCCTGTGGCGGCGGTGACACCAGCTGGATGACAATGGTGTTCGGCAGGCTGTTGTCCGTCGAACGCGGGCCGCGCTTGGCCTTCAATTCCATCGCAAGGGGTTAAATCACAAGGAATTTGGAAGCATTACTGTGCAGCAGATAGATTTTGTGATACCTACTGAGTTCCAGAGTCCGAAAAAATATGATGTCTCTTAGAGAAATGTCCATCGCTAAAAATAGGAATAGAATCGCGGAGGGACTGACCTTTCCAAGACCCCATCTTATCTAGTGCTTGCGTCAGCTCAATTGCAAAAGGGGAGATATCGACACGACCGGCGGGCGATACACGGCTTGATTATATTCGAAGCATTCCATGTTTCTGCCAAAATAGAATTTTGCACAGGTTCCCTCGGCGGCGGAGAGATAACCATTATTGCCGAAGGAGGCTCATATCAGTGCGGGCCTTCGGTATATAAAGTTGCCAATTCGCGCCATCAAACACACATTCGTCAAGCTCAACCATGAAAGCCGGTAAGTCAGCAGCGGGACTCCGCCGAGATAGCACCAACCGCGACCCACCATTCTGCAATTTTCTGATCCTCAGCTCTACTACTGTGCTGCCTCGCCCTCTTTGTGGCCCTCTATGCCGCCGAATACGTCTGCAATAACGATGGCAACAACATGCCCGACTGCACCAACACCACCAACCACGGAGTAAAGATCCGCAACTTCTTTAACCCGACCCGTTATTGGATGTGCAACGGAAACGTAGCTGAGAGTGTGTCCTGTGAGACCCAATTTCCAAATGGCACAAGAGACGTAAGAGGCTTCCTTGTGCAAGTCAGAGATTGCGTTCCCTGGGGCCAATGGACATGGTCTAAAAATTGCCCTTCAGAATATTAATTATTTTATGAAATAATAAAAATGATTGCAAGCTAAATGGTTATTTTGCGGTTTTTAAATCATGACTAATATGTAGAGAAAATATGTAAAATAACTCCAGCAATTGAATAAATGAATATAACATTTTATTTAATTATATAAAACGCATTTCAGCACACAAAACATAAAAATAAGGCATGTATGTAGATTATTTAAATTTGGTCGAGGTAGTTTTTTTTAGCAATTGTTTAGACATTATTTCAATCAAATGTTAATAATCTATTAAACATGCATTATTTAATTATTCTCCATCGGTTTCGGTTATAATGCTAAAATGCGATTTATATACATAAATCTTTCTCAACTTTTGTAATTTTCTCTTT